>JXSR01S015416.1:13877-29198 GCA_000969725.1 Ophiothrix spiculata | reverse complement strand
CGATAATAGCTAGATGAAACAAAATAAGCAAGCTACTTACTACTGTATGACATCGCCTGGGCAAGCCCGTATGCTGACTGCCCTGACTGAGCTGAATAAGGGTATCCGGCTGAGTTGGCCTGTACACCAAAAGAACTCTGCGCTTGAGCGCCAACTGACTGTAAATTGCCACTTTGTGCAGCCCCTGGAGTGGGCAGGATGTGAGGGTAGGCTTGACTGTAACAGAGATGGGTGCAAAAAGACAGAGAAGAAGACATTAATTAGCAAATGGCAAAAACAATTCTGCCTTTTATCACATTATAGTCATGTGAAAGCATTGTTAATGATACACTTCATGCTTTAAAAGCATAATAATGACAAAATGCTATGCAACGCAGAGCAAAAGCTGTCTCAAAGTTGGCATTTTATAACGAAAAACATCTAGCAAATGGATTAATCTAGTCCAAACACGCAGCCTACACACTTGATGCTGTATCCGGGGCCATATCCCTTTCAAAAGTTCAAAAGAGGCCTAATTGCGACAAGTTTGTGACAATTTTAGTCAGCACATAGGTCTAAAAACAGATTCTGGACAAGGTATGAACACATCATCAAGGAAAAACTCATTACTTTTTGTTTTTCATGAAAATTAAAGAAAACAAGACAGGCAAGTGGTGCAAATTTGCCCTTCCATGTTTCTGCCCATTTGTAATGTGGTTTTAATTTAACAAGGTGCCAAAGGTACACCGAGGAGTGACGCTGTCAAATTGACACGCTTTGCATTTGAAGAATTGATGGCTGCCGATTAAAAGTGAAAACAATTTCACTTTTCTCCATCTTATAAAAAGATCAGAGATTGAAGTGCTCCATAAACTCTGTGTTAAAATATCTGCTTGAACAATATATGGATACACAAGATAATACATAAGGTTATGAACACAATGGTTATACTTAAATTGTTTGAACTTAACTATTTTGTTTGATTTTATCAATTACCTGATCAAATGTCTTACAAGTTTTAGCCTAAGAAGTTAAATTGTTTAGCTATAAGAGTTTGGATTGTATTTTTGTATCTTGTAAATTCAGTTATGGTTATGGTCATAATTTTGAAGAATTTTGTAAGACAAGTAAAGAATCTTTTGATACAAAAAAAGGGTTTTTGACAAATGGACTGCTTCACTAATAAATTATAGAAAAATGGAGATAAAACTATCTGAATTGGCTAGGATTGAATTAATTTCTGATCTACCTGCTTGAAAATTATTGGAATGAAAAAAAAAACTGATGCAAACCCTATCAATTTCAAAGTTTGTGCTTAACTTGTGTTTCCACACAGCCACCTGCATCATACGAGCCTTAATTCCTCAACACAGACCTAACCCATGTTCACAAAACACTAAAAATATACTTCTCTGGTTACCATGGTTATGTACGATTTTAAGTGCAGGACCAGGTGCCTAATATGGCCATAAGGCATAGCATTTAAAGGCTAGTGTATCCCTACCACATTAAAACCATGTACACGCCGGGTGAAATCTGATTTCACACCGAAAAACAACCTGAATAACGTATCAGTGACAGACAGACACATTTTCTCGCTCTACATTTTAGAACCAAGACACAACAACATCACTGAACGCAACGTAGAGAGATATCCTGCTTGTAACATACGGAGCGAGCCAACAAACGAAAACTGATTCTCGTAACTGATCCGAAAGTGAGTAACGTAGGAGTAGGAAAGTTGAGCCTTTTGTGATATGCATACCCACCCATCGTCCAATGCTAAGGCCAGGTTACCACATATATCCATGGTAACGGAGTAACCAGATCTACCAAACAACTTCTCTGATCAGCACTAAAGTAGGGAGTGAACCGCTCCGATTGCACATTGCTAACACAAATGGTCATCCTACTTCCATCAACTCATGTTTCCAGCTCTAGGCGTAATATAGCCATATGGGCTAACAGATTAGTTTACAAGTTTTCATACCAAATGCAATATATCCCTGTTTAGACGGGTTATTTATTTGGCATTTCCCGGATGACGATATTTTACGATATCTAATTAATTTGCATTTATTGAGCGAGCGCCATGAGGCCTGTGGAGAAATCCAATTGGTCATCAATACTGCAATTTCTCCTCCTTTTTTCTTCTTTAAACACTATACAAGTTCAACTAACCACGTTATTAAGGCGATAATAATGCACCATCTACAACATGTGCGGCACGTTTTCTTTATGTCACTGATACGCAACGCAACATTGATTTTTAAAGACCCAAATAGATTTTCACATTTGCATCTGTTAATTGAGACATCATTTGGTGATCTTGACAGATACCAAAATTGAATATTGGCATCGTCACTAGATGTCTGCTCATAAGTGCCTAGAAATAAACTTTAAATGCTATCAAATCAAAACTTCAAATAATAACAATTCACTCACGGAAATATACTGATAAAAATGTCAATCAATGGCAAATCAAGCTACAACCTAGTTACAAAATGGGTTAATTTATATTTCCAAATATTGTTCACTTTTATAGAACATTAGCAAATGTGCATTCTTTGAAAATAAAAAAAAAACACTTGCAAAAACCTGAATTTATATTTACATTTTGTAGTCTTCAGGATTCTTTTTATGCAGAGAGCTAAAATGGGCTTTCAACATTTCACTGTTAAAAACATAAAGTACAACGGTACCCATGTGAGGTCCTTGGCATGAATGATTAAAAAAACCATAAAATTGAACATTCAAACTGCTACGGCACTCACTAGAATTTCTCTCTGACAATTTCAAGACCAGACTGGGCCCTTCATCAGTGGGCAGATGCTATGAAGTGTTGGGATCCAGTTGTCAAGATCCAGTGTTTCTAGAAGTTGTTCCAGAAGATGAGTTTTTCTTGTTGGATCTCAACAAAGAATACTTAATTATGGATATAGTTTATATCTTTATGACATGTTGATCTTTGAACACGGTCCTATAATTGACAAAAATATGGCTGATAATTTATTGTTTTTAACAAAGTGCAGGGTGGAGGCTTCAGCCATAAAGTCAGACCTGGACACGCTGGCGGTCGATTTGTCAAATACAACCTGTATCCATTCAATTTTTGATCAATTTATCTTAAAACAACTTTACGGAGATGTCCAAAACAAGTTACAACTAGCTGGAAAAATAAATCACTGTCTTCTTATACTGACAACCCATGCATGTCTACCCCTTAACCGCAAAACCTGTCACCACTAGCTGACCAACCCATCCCCTAACTTAAACCCCACCACTAACAATGTTATCGCTCATCATTCATCGAGATCTGTCATGCCCCAGTAAGCTTATCTTGAGCAATACCCACAACATCACTAAGGACTACTTATGGAAGGCACCAAATACTCTGGCACCAAAGTACCCCTAAGAGACCAGGACAAGTGCATTGAAACCAGGAGATAATCTTAATTGTTCCACAGTGATACAGTCATTAAAAGTACACACCAGAAACAAAGACCAAATATTTCCCCTTTTGTTTTATCTGGTAATGCAACTTAAAGTGCAAGTGGTAGATAGGGCATCAAATACCGCAGGGAGATATAAGACTTAATTTAGAGCGGTGTTGATAAAATAAATGTGAACAAAGGTGGTTCCAGATTTTATCTTTTCCTGAACATGAATGTGCTAGTTCACTTCATGAGGGCAACGAGATAAAATGTTTCCCTGACTGAATTCAAATCATAAATCACATTGTACTTCATTGACCTATTTTGAATTCTTATCTTTGATGTTTGTGCCTTTTCCATAACTCTATTCTCTGTGTCATTGACATTAGCTCATTCTTAAAGGAAATGTTCTAACCAAACAAAGATACAATTCCGAATTTTGCTGATCATATGAGTACTTTGTTCATTCTACAACTTCTTAAGGTGATGCATGTACTCCATCTCAAAATATTTCAATTCTACACTGGGCAACCCCATAACAATATCTATTGTTTAAGAACCCCTTCCTAATTTTCAAACCAAATTAAAGCAGGGTTTTACTTCTTATGTTCATTGGGCTTATTTCAATTATTTCAATTACATGGATCACTGGAAGGTTTCCCAAAACCCATAAATGAAGTCACAACCCCAATTTAACGTAACATTCATACCACTTTCCAGTTTCTAGGATTGTACTCATTTTAATGTTGTAGCACCCCAACATTTTGCTCAACTTTTATCCTGAACACCAACCAGTAGTAACAACCCTTTTGGAAATACAATGTGAGACTTAGGGCATCTATCATGAACAAATATGTTAACCCTTTGAACCCTGGCCATTCCCTGTGCATCTGTGGGCCAACCCGAAAGTTAAAAAACACAATATAACCCCTAAACTTTTATTTTGATTTTTCTTGCTTTACTTCTTCATTTTACAGTAGTCTGGATTGTTACAATAACCAGCATTCACAAAAGAATATTAATATGTCGACCAACATATTCAATATTTACGTTGTAGTCTACAGGCAAAACTATATTTGTTGAAATTTGATCAAATTTACGAAAATATGAGGAATTTTTCATTATTGTCGAGTAAATAAGAGCAGAATGGCCCATCGACCATGTGTTCAAAGCTTTATTGATGTCTTCCGATATAAGTAAGACCATTGGAAATTGTAACTACCCATGCCTGTTGACAGACACATCTAGTTTCTGACACGTGACCTGTAAGCCGGTAAACCGGCTCATCGGGTATACGGTACATGTACACGTGAGCCAGATACCAGCTCATCGAGTTCAAAGCCCAGGGTTCAAAGGGTTAAGTTGTTAGCTTGAGTCCTCCATTGCATCCAACATGCCGTGCTAAGATAGGACATTATTAATCCTAATAGTGTAAATAACCAAGGCAATATTGGGGAGCTACAACACTAGTCTCATCAAACATCAATCAGTCATGATGAAAAAAAGACTGTGAATGCCTTATATGTCAAAGCAAAGTGTTTTTCTTCTTCTTCCATATAAATGCCTGCGCTTCAACTAGAAGAATATTGTACTTTTAAGCAAATACTTACAGACTTAAAACTTAAAGATGTTTGATTTTAATGTAGAAAACCTCAACTATTTCATATACAAAAACAATTGTGTATACATTGTTATCTACCACTGACAGCATAAACTCTATAAATAACACCCTACAAGCTTCCCAGCCTTGCACCCCATTTTCCCAGCCATATCTGACCAATTTGGGTTAGTAATATTTATTGCTTGACTAACAAACACAACCAAACCAGATGTTTTACCACTGTTTGCAATGCATGCTTCATCAGTTTCAAATCAACGAAAGTTGTATTTCATCCGCAATCTCTATTCGACAGGTGGCGAGATTCACAGGTAATTAAAATAAGTTAAAAGTTACAGACAGAGAACATATTGTTCTTTGCTTGAAGAGCAATCAGAAACTTCTTGATCAATTAAAAATGAGGCAAGAACAAAGTAGGGTTTTAATGACATTAAAAGAGGAGATGCTTCTTTGCTAAGTATAGACAAAAGTTGTGATAGCATCAGAGGGTACTCAAGAAAGTGCTAATTTGGGATGATTTTGCAGTAATTTGCTACATTTCTGGGGTAGCGTCCCTAACCCCCCCCCCCCCCCCAAAAAAAAAAAAAAAAAAAAAAAATCATGGATCCGCAACTTTTGTGAAAATAGCTTGAACACAGGACACTTGTTTGACAAATTTGTCCTGGTTCTCAAGTCCTTGTAAATTTGCCAGCAATCGTTACCATTAATTTCTTGATATTTCGTAAATTTTCCCTGCTCCTTCAACATTTAACCCTGGTTCAGGTTCCCCTTGAACTGGGGAAAATTTATTTCAGAAAGTTGCCACTGGTTCACAAGTCCTTCAAAACAATCGTCTTAAACCACTTTCCTTTACAGATCCACAAATATATACCACTTGTAAAAAAATAAGATGAATCAACTTTACATTGTCATCTATACTTGCCAACATATCATTATGATCTACCTCCATGTTTGAACATGGTTTGAACTTGTCTTAGAGTTCATGAAGCAAACTAGCAGTCATGGACAAATTGATACCAATTAATTGGCTGTGCAAAAGTCAACTCATCTATATATCTTCTCAATCAGTTGTACTTAAAGAGAGTTTAATACTGTGATTTGGTGTCAACTGCCAGGCCAATCGTTGATATATGGTGTCAGAATCTTCATAGCAACTTTCTAAATGAAGCCATCATGTTTGGGTATCGGTGTCATGAGATCAGTGAGTTGAGACAAAGACACCTAGTCTGTTGGATCACAAATGTTTTCTCATCCTGATGTCTTTGCAATATATGGGAAAAATCAGATATGGACAGGTCTATTAATTAAACTCCAGTCATCTGACAAAAGCAAAAAGTGGTAGATGCCTCAATAATCAAGTTTTTGAGTTGATAGTTCACCAATTTATGCTTATTAATTGCACAACCAATTTGTTACTTACTTTGTTCACATTTATTATAACTAATGGCTTATTCCAAATACAAGAAATCTGACCATTTGTTGAGGAAAAATAATAGTATTCCATTCCATTCTGATCAATAAACTTAAAACTTATCCCTTGCACTTTTATGCCCTTATATCAAGATCCAAATTGCTAATGAATTGATCCAATTAACCATCCAATACCGGTTTAACTTATTCCATTCTTCTTAATTGAACTTTCCAAAGGCATCCTGTTAAAAGCATTAGTGAGTTTAACTAGAAGACAGCCTTTTGACTCTAATAGTAAAGATGAATTGACATAATATTTGCCATCTATACTTGCCAACACATCATTATGATCTACCACCATGTTTGAACATGGTTTGAACTTGTCTTAGAGTTCATGAAGCAAACTAGCAGTCATGGACAAATTGATACCAATTAATTGGCTGTACAAAAAGTCAACTCATCTATATATCTTCTCAATCAGTTGTACTTAAAGAGAGTTTAATACTATAATAGAGTTTCAACTGCCAGGCCAATCGTTGATATATGGTGTCAGAATCTTCATAGCAACTTTCTAAATGAAGCCATCATGTTTGGGTATCGGTGTCATGAGATCAGTGAGTTGAGACAAAGACACCTAGTCTGTTGGATCACAAATGTTTTCTCATCCTGATGTTTTTGCAATGTATGGGGAAAATCAGATATGGACCTTTCAATTAAACTTCAGTCATCTGACAAAAGCAAAAAGTGGTAGATGCCTCAATAACCAAGTTTTTGAGTTGGTAGTTAACAAATTTATGCTTATTAACCCAATTTGTTACTTTGTTCACATTTATTATAACATATGGCTTATTCCAAATACAAGAAATCTGACCATTTTTGAGAAAAATAATAGTATTCCATACCATTCTGATTGATAATCTTAAAACTTATCCCTTGTACTTTTATGCACTTATATCAAGATCCAAATTGCTAATAAATTGATCCAGTTAACCATCCAATACTGGTTTAACTTATTCCATTCTTCTTAATTGAACTTTCCAAAGACATATTGGTTTTAATTAACTAAAAACAGCCTTTTGACTCTAATAGTAATGATGAATTGACATAACATTTGCCATCTATACTTGCCAACACATCATTATGATCTACCTCCATGTTCGAACATGGTTTGAACTTGTCTTATGAGTTCATGAAGCAAACTAGCAGTCATGGACAATTGATACCAATTAATTGGCTGTACACAGAGTCAACTCATATATATATCTTCTCAATCAGTTGTACTTAAAGAGAGTTTAATACTGTGATATGGTTTCAACTGTTAGACCAATTGTTGATATATGGTGTCAGAATCAGCACAGCAACTTTATAAATGAAGCCATCATGTTTGTGTATCGGTGTCCTGAGATCAGTGAGTTTAGACAAAGACACCTAGTCTGTTGGATCGTAATCATTTTCTCATCCTGTTGTCTTTGCAATATATGGGATGGCAAGTTCACATAAACTGAAACCAAGTGCCAAATTCAGGCTTGGATCTCTTAATCAAAGTCGGTGATCTGACAACAAGTGATCGGTGGTTAAGAATAGAATGATGCCTTCTAATCGAGTTTTTGAGTTGGTGGTTCATCATATTACACTAATTAATTGTGCATGACCAATTAATTTCTTATTTTGTTCAAAATTGATTTACAACCCATCATGGTTTAGTCCAAATATCAAACTATGCATTACCATCCTTAGCTCTATGCATTGGATTGGAGTTGCACAAATTTGTCATAGACGTCATGTACTGTACCCAATGGACCAACCTGGATGAACAAATGAACAAAATATCTTTATCCAATCCATTACTGGTTCATTTCTAAGCTTGTTTAAGTTTTCTGAAAATGATTTGCTACAGACTTCCTATTTGATCAACTCCATCAATGGTTCAAAACCAGAGAGCACCAACCAGTTTCAACTAAACAGTGAACATATTGCAAGTTAGGTGTAAAATAGAAATGCAAAAAACCTACCTTGGATAATATTGCGATGAAGGAAACTCTGACTTTGGTTGTCTCAAGTTCATGTCCAGTGAACTTTGACTTGTAACCCCTTGACCTGAACTAGTTCCTGTACACAAGAAGAAAAACAAAACAAAACAAAATCATATTAAATAATTAAAATCTAAAATTATAAATTATTATCTAGAAATTTCAATCTACAAAGCATTAGTTTATCTTGGGTGAGTAGCTAATTTTTTTAAAATTCTTTGAGAGACATACAGCTATTGTGACATTAGGGCGCTCTACACGGGAGTGTAAATCTAGATAAATGCGCATCTCCGTAAGCCGCTCAGATCTGGATCTAGTATACAGCACTCAATGTACGCGTACGTGCAATCAGTCTACGGAGATCCGGATCTCGGAGATGCGCATCTCCGAGATGCGTTTGCATCTTGATTTGCACTCCCGTGTAGATTGCCCCAGTGTTTTCAATCTCATATCATGATTGTGATCTCTGCTTAAAGTAGCATGATCCAAATTTTCAAATTTTGTGTTCAGTAGATATGAAAGATGCCCACTAAAGAGGTTGAAGTCCCAAATTTCAACTGAATTGGTCAAACTGTTTTCATTTTAATGGCCAACTTTATGTTTCAGAGATGCCTATTCATTACTGTGTGAAATTAATTATTGGTAATTAGACACATTTTCACATATTACTCCAAAACGGAACATAACTCAATAAGAAAAATATGAGCAAATTATCAAAAAATTGAAACAAAAGTTGAAGCTATTGGACCATGCAAGCTCCTTTAACTAATGTCAATACAATACTTTCATCTGACACTGCCATGAATTTTGAAAAATCGGACCAAGTTCCTTAAATATCACAATTTCAGTGTTTAAAAACATACCTCCCCTTTTGATACCTAAATTAATGTACCCATGAATTGCTGACTGAAAAAAGGACCCTTTTTACTTGTTTTTGCTCAAATATGTAAATCACCCTTTGAACACAAAAATTATTGCTCCTTCTCAGGAAATGTATTTTCACAAAACTATCACAATTGTTTCTAGATAATACAGGAACAACCAATGTTCTAATTTATACTCTCAAGGCAGTTGCTCAAACTAAGCAACACTAGTGATCACAGAGAATTTATCCTGTTCAAGGGAAACCATGGCCTCCTTCCTTATAAGGGTCTTCGGCTAAGAAATGTCCAAGTATTCACAAGACGGACGGATGGACGTTTTCACAGACATTTCATTAAATTAAAAACCAAGCTGAGGCCTTGAGCTTACTAACTTTAAGCAATATAGGTAAACTTATCTGAATTATTGATTAGGATATTTGGCCAATATCAAATACGATGAGATTAAATGTCAAGCAATAACTTGAAGAGCTCAGATTTTAATTATAAATTTGCTAATCATATTTTGAATGTGTATGGAATTTTCCTTGATGCATCATTTTTTTTTTTCACTATTTCTATGAGAAACAGGGAACACTGAATTTTCCTTGATGCATCATTCTTTTTCACTGTTTCTATGAGAAACAAGGGACCTTGAACACAATTTGTGATGAAGCAGAAAACACTTATCATCCAAGACGTTTCCCATTTCTTTTCCTTTAAGTTGCCAAATGGTGCATTGAAAACAAAGATTGAATCAAATTATATTTATCAAATTTCTAGCTTTCAAATGTTTAGAAAATCATAAAATGCAAGTTTCTGAGATAAATACTGAACAGTTTCATTTAGTGTTGAACCAATGCATCAAACTTGAAATATGTTCTCTTAGATCTTAAAAAATCATTCACTTCAAACTTTTTGCAAAATTGGCTAATGACAATTCATACACGCTGCATTCATTAATCTAGTCTAGTTGCACGCTGCGTATCGCATAGTACATTGTACAATTCCATGTGCGCATACGCGCAGAGTACGCGTAATATGCTCGCGTTTGTATTGCAAGTTTCATTTTAAAAGAAAGGTAAATCTAAATTACAATGATTAACATGGGACGATGGATGGTTGTATTTTCTATGTTTTATTGAAATAGCAATTTCATTTTAAAAAAATTATGCTGTTTAATTTCTTTGCAATTTTATTGCAAGAAAGAACATAATTTGCAAAATAATATTGCACCTTTCATTAAAGTATATAAAAGATGTTATAGTCATGAACGACATGCATTCAGTGTAAAATTAATTAATTTTTAAGAATACAATAATCATAACGGATGCCAGTGTATCTTTTAAGATCAAACTGTACATGTTTATTATAGTCCTTGTTCCAAAATATGTACATGTCCATATGTCCATAAAAGTCTGACCAATTTTATAAGAAGGATAACTTAATGTGTAATTTTTTTCTACAAAGTATGATTTGCCATTTTTAAAATGCCCATGATGATTTTTACAAAACATAATTTGCCACTTTCTAAAATGTCTCAGATGATTTTCCAACATTCACGTCTTAAAAGGTACACTGGCTTCTGCAGATTTCTATTGAACATGATAAAAGCTGCGGTCGGGCGGTAATGTGCAAGGCAAGGCAAAGCCAAGTGACATTTAAACAGACACTCAGCAAGAAATGGAATGGAGTATTTGGCGAAACAAAAATAAATCCACTACTTCTTCCATGCATTGTTTTAAAAATGACAATGTTTGCTTGGGCTTCGGCAACTTCCTCCATCGCATATTGATTGTGCAAGCCCCTGGAGTGTGCTAAGTTTGTGTTTTCAAGATGGCGATGTGTTTGTCTACGACCCCCCTGGCAACCCTAGTAAAAGCAGGCCGTATTTTTACTCAAGGGCCTCTTGGCTAGATTCAAGCAGCCCCACTAGGCATTACTAGCACTGTCAATATTTACAGAAATGAAAAGTGCAGCAAAAAAACGTCAGGTAGAGAGAGAAGAGACGTGGAGAAGTCTCGCCCATTGAAATAACAAAGTTCCTCTTAACAAATATGATTGCTTCGATTAGCATCGGAATAGCCTCATTTGCAGGTACTAAATAGTCCAATATCCTGTACTTAGTTATCAATACAGCAGATTCACAATAAAGAACTTGTGATACTGGTTATGAGTTAATAAATTTGCTTCACTTTTCATCACTTTCTATAAATTCATAGTAACTATCTCTATCGCATAATGTAAAATCACTCCAATGTAACTAACTATCTATCTCATAATGTAAAATCACTTTATTGATTGAAATTTTACATACACAAAGAGTAAAATGCAGATTACAAAATGACAAAGAATGCAATCTCAAATAATGGATACAAAAAATGGAAACAATGTCAGGCACTTTTCCTATTACTCCAAAAGCAAAATGGCTTCCAAATAAATTATTCATTCTACTAATAATCGTCTAGGCACAGATGGTTCCCAGCTCTAACTATAAAGACCAGTTTATTTCCGTTGAGAGTAAGGCCTCGTGAGGCCATGGCATCTTGGAATATATAAAGTCAAAAAATTGCAAACGTGTGCCAATGATTAAATGTCACACAAGCCAGGCCGTAATTTTCACAAATCCTTTTCTGCATAAAATTGATAAAGAAAAAAGCTCTTGGCGCTCACTGGGTATCAAATTACGGAAAGATGCTAGCACTAAATGAGATGCAAAAATGTGGCAAAGAAAATCTCAAAACTGTTCCAATTTTGCAGCAGACTATTTTCATCAGACTACATTCTTGGTTTATTACAAAGCTGATAGGTTTTGTCGCTTTTTCATTCTACAACCAATGTGGGTCAATGAACTTAAGTCGGACAGCTTCCAATATGGCTGAATGCTGTGCAGGCTGTACGCACATTCACAATAATTTCGGATTACAATCACCATCAATAATTTTTCCAAATATGGAAAAGATGATGGAACTACAAAGGTGCATTATCCAAACTGATGTTCGTATGATAAAAAGCTAATCAATATCTACAGGGTTTTTAATGGCTGTCTTTACAGCAAACGCACACACCGACATTGATGGATTTAATGGTGAATGAATGGCCAGGATAAAGGAGGTGATCTCACTGAAAAACTGACATCTCAATGCAGGGTGGTACAATTGATTGCTCATTATTTCTTGTAAGAAAATTTAAATCAAACTATTAAAGAAGCTTGCTCTGATTTTTCAAAATGTAGTTTTCAGTTCCCTATTAAAGATAACCAGTATAATCGGTACAACCATTTTGATTAAATAAGTAATTATGTATTTCACATCTACATTATACTTTGCTTGGTAAATTTATTGGAAAAAGTAAATTTTAGGTCCCATCAAAAGCTTAGCCCTTACCAATGAGCTGATCCTAACTCACTTACCATGACCCCACCCTAACCATATCTAAATCCTAACCCTATTCCTAAACCCAAAATTGTGGATGGCATCCAAAGTATTCTAGGCCCAATTTATTTAAATAGTTACCATAATTAGCCACATTATCATTTATTGTCTGAATGGAATATGTTACAGCAGTAAAATTATAGGTCATTGGAAAAATATAAGCACTATTTTGGTACTCAAAAAGTTTTAAATTTGAAGTAATCTGACTAAGCTCACTAAATAAATAAAAAAATAATACTACTTTCTTTGTATATAAATTTCCCATTTCTCTTTTAGGATTAGAAACTCAAATTATTTAAGGAATAATAATTTAAGCATATGAAAGGGAGTGAGAAAAATACACACCATGATAAAAAAAAAAAAGGCCATGTGCAGATTTTTGGTACAATCAGACCAAACTCTTTAATAAACAAATTATACCTTCTATTTATGACTTCACATTTCTTTTGGAATCACAAACTCAAGATATTTAAAGAATAATAAATTAAACATTCTGAAAGGGAGTGAGACAAATACACACATCATGACTAAAAACCCATGTGCATTTTTTTGGTGTCATACTCTAAATACATCAGCAATTCATAAATCAGGTCTTGATCTAACCAGATAAAAACGACGATAATTCTCAAATGCGGCAAGACAATTAGGCACGAGCCATATTTTTAGAAAATGCATTAATGCACACTACAGCAAAGATTGAAAGTGAAAAGACAAACTAGCATGAAAAAAATGAATAAATTGCAAACATTGACACTTTGTGCCGCTCCGAGGGAATTTCTTCCAGTCCCTTTTCGCCAACTATCACAAATGTGTTTTCCTGTACAAACATCATATTTCTCCCTTGGTTATGATTGGCTGTACCCTCCTGGGAGATTGCTGTGCATGGACCTTATTGATACTGACAAAAATTTGTCACGATCGATGCATCTACACAGCGTGTAATCACGTCTGAATCAGCCTGCCGCGCACTCATGGCACTGTTCACCAGTCATATTCGCTCTTTTTTGTTCCTCACATCAGATATAATTTAAGTCTTGAGAGCTTCAATACATGATAACTCAGTAATTATTTTAATTACACTCTTCACAGTAAAATCCCCACTTCGCGTTGAATACTTAGTCACAAGTCTTGAGTGCTACAAAATGCGGATACACTTTACGAGATGACACAAAAAAAGATGATAATTTATTTCTTGACGATGCAACTAGAATGCATCATCATGACTATAGTTATGACTGTTGATAACAATTTGAAGGAAATGCATCATGATGAAAAATATTCCAAATAGAGTTGGATTAAAACTGACAATACATAAATGCACTGTAACCCTTACAATGCTACAAGGCATCATGATAATCAAAGTGAAATAAGAAACAAATTGATAATGTTACTTCTCATTACAAATTCAACCGCGTTAATTCATAATGGGTTAATTTGCATCAAACTCTGCATATTATTACAGGTAAATAAATGAAGTGCTTTAAGGACGAAACAATTTTGTAACAGTTTTTAAAGCTTGGTGAGCAAGCACAAAAAGTGTTGTTTTCTTTGATCCTGAAGCTAAGTTGAACCTAGCAAACCACCATTTCTATTTGGGGTGCTCTACTTCAAGGCATTATGCAAATTTCTTTGAAATTGCTTGTTGTAGATATATCATTCTCATTCTTTTTCCTTCTCATAAAATGTTAAATTGAAACTTGTGCAATGTTCCTTTTTCTACCAAATCGCCACTTTCTAATCTGAAAAAACCTTCAATATAAATTGGTAAACTCTATATAAATCGGTAACTCTATTGAGTGTAATATGGAAAATCATCATTAAAACAAACAAAATTTTGTAAAACATTTTAATATGCATGACTAGAAAATCTGTTTTATTAGAGTGATGGAAATATTATTATTAATTGCAAAGAAACACTATGTCAAAAATTCAATACAAAAAAATATTATGTCAACAAAATAAACAATTGGTCAATAAAATACATTCAAAATTAAAATAAAAACAAAAGGGACAAGAAAGGGAAAAGTTAAGGATAATATAGGGATTCTGACACAACATTGTTTAACAAGCCTTTTGATTTGTATGATAGGACATAACACTGTAACAGAAATTTTTAGCACAACAAATGAAAGGGGAGGGGTGCATATAAATATTGCACAGAATAGGGTTCTTTGGGATGAGCTGTCAGCTAGGTATACATGAAACAGGGTTGACATTAGCAATTTATGCTAACGACAGTATACAACCTATGAAGACATGATTTCCCCAATGTTAACAAGTTCGCAAGAGTAGCCAGACTTTTATGAGCCATACTAGTATGCAGGCCCGTAGCCAAGATTTTTTCAAGGGCTGGGATTTTTTGTTTTAGTCGACCCTAAACTAATTCTAGTGGTTTTGAAAAAGTGACAACCAAAAAAAAGGGGGTTTCAGTAGTTTTCCAAGTATTTTGTGTAGTATTTGTTATTAACAAACGACCTACATTTTCATGTTTTGGTGCTTTAGGTGTTCTTTTGATGGACATTTAGGGATTTTTTGTGGACCTTTTTTGTAGGTTGT
>JXSR01S015415.1:14392-26979 GCA_000969725.1 Ophiothrix spiculata | reverse complement strand
AACGCCTATAAAATTTTCTAGAAACATTTTAATTTCAAAAGCCAACGAGAGATTGTTGCAAATTTGATAAGCTTTCATTTGACACCTTGTTGAAGCATGGGAAGTATGAATGAAAATTCTGAGAAATCTGGCTATTCAGTGTTTCTAGAAATTAACACAATAAAATTTGAGAAGTAGAAACATAAGAAGTCTCGTATTCGTAAACGATGAAAGATATTTCTTTAAATCAAAATTTATGATAATCTATGATAATTTTGCCATGCAAAGAAACAAAAAATAGTTTCTTTTGTAAATCACTGCCACAGAAAAAAAATCTTTTATTATTATTAAAGTATTTTTTTCACAAATTAGCCAAATTTTGTGCAATTTTCATGGTGGCCAGATTTGTTGTGTACAAAGTCTATGGGAAATTTGAAAATAAAAAATAGTGTAACTCAAAAACGTCTTGATGGAAAAAATCAAATTTGGAATACAAGTTTTTTTCATCATTCTGCACATTCTGTGAAATTTTGAACAAACTCTGTGCAGGACACTGTAGCTGTTAGAACCACCTGAAGTATTTCAAAATCCAAAGATATCATGTAGTAGCAACAAGCAAACTAACAGAGAATATAAAGTGAAACGGAAATTGACTGCTTTAATTTGTATTTGTTTAAGAAGAAAAACATGCCTTAAAACCTTACGGATATTACACGCTATACAAACAAAACAGACGGTGATTTTTAACGGGACTATGAGTCTGATGATACGTAATTGCAACAAAATGCCCGGCCAGTGCCGGTTGCTACATTTTCTCTCTATATATATACAAGTACACAAGTAAAAACTTCATTACTTATTTTGCAAGGCGGTCCATTATCTGGCTTGCATTCGCAAGAATATCCATTTTCTAAGTCTCTGCATTCGTATATGGTACATACAGGGCCTTAATTTTCACTTGAAAAGTGGTTGATAACAAACAGTGTACTGTCTTCACGATTAGAAAAAAGGTGACTGCAAAATGCCAGTGCCGGTTGCTACATTTTCTCTCTATATACAAGTAAAAAGTTAATTACTTATTTCGCAAGGCGATCCATTCTTGCATTCGCAAGAATATCCTTTCCGTAAGTCTCTGCAGATGTATATGGTACATACAGGGCCTTAATTTTCACTTGAAAAGTGGTTGATAACAGTGTACCGTCTTCACGATTAGAAATAAAAAAGGTGACTGCAAATGCCAGTGCCGGTTGCTACATTTTCTCTCTCTATATATATATATCACAAGTACACAAGTATAAAGTTCATTACTTATTTTGCAAGGCGATCCATTATCTGGCTTGCATTCGCAAGAATATCCATTTGCAGTTGTATATGGTACATACAGGGCCTTAATTTTCACTTGAAAAGTGGTTGATAACAGTGTACCGTCTTCACGATTAGAAATGAAAAAGGTGGCTGGAACAACGAGCTCGTCTACTGCATACTTGCCAACTGTCCCTCTTTTGGAGGAACATTCCTCTTTTGACCTAAACTAAACGCCATAAAACGCTGTGATTTTAGCAGGTGTTCTTCTTTTTGCAAATATCACTACATAGTAATGTATAGGAAATTAAGAAATGTTCCTCTTTTTAAACATTTTTCTCTCATTTGTCCCTCTTTCTGAAATTAGAATGTTGGCAAGTATGCTACTGTCATGATTGTGTCAAGTAGAAGTTGTAGGCATTTGTTCCATGTTCATTTATTGCCGAATGTTTTTATGCCATCTTGTAGTACAAGCAGAAACTCTCTCCGAGTCCCAAATCCTTTATACCCTGTGGTTTGTAGAGAAGGAATGGATTAAGAGGTTTTCCCTTTGCCTCTTCCACTAAGTAATACATTGTTCTTATGCCTCTGTTCTTCATTCAACCCATAAATGCGAATGGTATTTCGAATTGTCCGTTTTACAATTAAGCGGATAGGTTGTAGGTGGTCTCCATCAAAGTTGGATCTTACATCTTAATAATCTTTATCACATGTCACACTTTGAATAATACAGTAATATTGCCCCTGTCGCTATTGCTTAGAGGAAGGGCACCAACTTCTCATCTCATGTCCATAGTGAGAAGAGCTGAGCGTATGGTAACATTTACTGTATCACCGTCTATCTTGAGCTTGAGACATGCTGTGCAAGTTTCATTCATCTTCCATGTCTCTGTGACAATCCACTTTTGGTTTGTACTTGTTCTTTCAATGTAAAAAAAACCCAATTTAATAATAATAGGTACCTGGACAACAGTTGCACTATATTCGCGTAGTCTTGTTGTGGAGAATTGGCCAGGTTGATCACATCCAGCTTCTATTGCTGTATCAATGATCATCTGCAAAGACAATTATGTGGTACTTTACTAAGTGGATCAAAAATCCAAATTAAATGGATTATCTTAATTGACAGATAAAACCTCAGATGTCACAAATCAACCTCAGAAAGATCTTGACCTGTTAGTGTTGCAGATGACGGACGAACACCGTTCCTCTGATGAGCTATCTCCACATGAAAACATGCTAAATTTAACACAATGTTTCGACTCGTACTCTTTGCGGCAATCTTCCGAATGAATCCATATTTGAGAAGGAATGAGACTCAAACTCCATTTGCACTTTATGAGCTGTCTTCAAATGTTCGCGATACTGCCTCGGAAAGAAACAAGAATATGCACATGTATCGCACTTGATCTTTCCTTCAGAGTTAGTTTCACTTGAATGTAAATCCTTATGGCACTTCCTCCATGAATGATTGTCAGATGTTTCACCATCACTTTCTCTATCAGAGGAAGCAAGTGACATTCTACTCCCAGGACTGCTTTACACATAGTGATCATCACCAGCTGATACAATATGAGGGGCATCACCATCTACCCCATCAGGATCATCTATTTTATGACCATCATTACTGCCCCCCCCTTTCGAAAGTCGGTAGGAGCAGGTACGTCAGTTTATTATTTCATCCCCCCCCCCCCACTTCACTCACTTCATTCTCATGCCTGTCATCATCATCATCATCATCATCACAAAGAATATCATCACCAGAGACAGAAATCCCATTTTGGGTTAGAACATATCTGCCTGTTATTGTTGATGGTCAGCAGGAAATAGATGGACTGCTATCATCTAGATTCTATTCTTTCTTACAGGAACTTTCATTTGTTCTTCACTTGAGTCTGGCACTACAGCATTCTCTTCCATCACTCCACCTCCTCTCATAACTTCTCTCTCCTCAATATCAGTGTCCGAGTCTTCGACCAACACTCATGGAGCTGCTTCTAGGCCTATATCCTCCTGTGAGTCATCCGTCTCCGGGGTGCTTGATATTTTGACAAAGTCAAAATATCTCATCTCTGTCTTTTAATGATTAAAACTGCTGACTCTTTCAGGACCTGGCATCCTGTCTTTGAATCTTCTTGCTTTCACTCCTTGGCTGTCCAAATAGTCTTTTACAATATAGCTTAAATTCAGTTCATCAAAGGGGAGTAACTTTCTTCCTTTTATAGCAAGTTGTCAAGGGCTTCATCATACAGTTTTTTAATGTGTGTTGCTGTTCATTTTGGAAAGTTTTGTTTATTGGTTAATTGAAACCCCCAAAAGGTAATTGATTTCTTTGGAATGATATCAGTGTCTGCTTTCATGTTTTTTCCAACCCCATCGTACCATGTCTCAGCTTCTCAGCTACCATATGTCTGAAGATGAAAGTGAGGTTGGTGGTATGGCATATTTTTTAAATGACGTTAATGTTTAATGCTTCAAGAGCCTCGCTCTTTTTGCATGGCCTGTTTATTTTGATATTTTCTTTGAAGCATATTTTAATGTGCCACAGCCTTTGTTTAGTTCCAGGGTCATCCGGTTGCCAGAATATCCTTCAATCTTCTGCAAAACTGTTGGGACGCTTATAGTAATATTGAGCATTTTTCCCGCTCCCCTAGATCAATGTTGAGTTAGTAGACATGTTTGCATCAACATTGATTTGGGGGGGGGGGGTATCAAAGCCACTTTAGTAACACCAAGTATACCTTCTTACGCACACTATGAAAGTTTAGTTGCTACCGTGGTGCTTAATAATAGGCTCATTCTCCGATAAACCGTGCAACTTTGGTTAGAGAAATGTTGAAATTTCGACTACTAACAACTCATGAAAAACATACAAAATCATAAACTCTTATGGCTTCTGAAGAAGAAAAAGTGCATGGGATATGTTTTAAAAATACTTGATTTTTAACCATTGTATTCCCTATACCTAATGTTCGTATCTGTTGGTTCGTATCTGTTGGAATCTTTTTTTAAATATTCATTATTGAGAAAATTAGTTTTCTTACAAACTTGATCTTTACACTAAATTAGAAGCTCTACACATAATACACTGTGGTGTATTATTTCGCTCATAGTGTACCGCGTTTTGCGAAAAGGCGACAAAATGTGTGGTTCGTATCTGTTGCGACGTGACAGTCACATAGGTTTTTTTTGATATTAATATCCTTGTAAATCATTACTGTAAATATATAATTCTATATAACATATATGTTATTCAAGACTGAAGTTTACTTGATAAATCTTATGCGGAATCATCCATCAACATATTGATTTTCACACTTTGTTATCGATTTTAGAATTTGGTTCGTATCTGTTAGCAATATTGGCGACATGATTTAAAAAGCTATTATGTCATATTAAATACTTAATATAATTAAACTTTATATGTCATTACTAATACCTATTACGGGCTATTAAAAAATATGCATTGCGTTTGAAATGCCCGAATATTTTAGGAACGGGGCCACATAAACCGTAAAAAGTATGGCTGGCGACATGGGGAAAAGTAACGATTTTGCATTTTCAGATTAATCGTTATCTACTTTCCTGGCATGCTAAAATGTTTAGCTTCACACATGTTACTAATGTGACTTTAATGTATTAACTAGATCACTCAAATTATTTGCAATAGGCTTAACAACGCTAAACTAGTAACACGAACATGAGCGACACCAAAACGGCAAAGTTGCACGCTTTATCTGAGAATGAGCCAATAATGGCACAAGTGTCCCAACGAGATTTGCAGAAGATTGTTGCATGGGAACTTTTGACAAATTTATCCTCTTCAAACTATTTGTCCTATTCAACTGATTTTTGTTTTCATATAGGAAAAAAGTGACGTATAAATGCAATAAAATAATTGGTGTAATGCATAGATTATACAGTTACAAAAAATAATAACTCTTAGGTTTCAAGCTAACAGAAATTTAGATGAAGTGTTTTTCCCTGTGGCCTTTTCATTACATAGTAACTTCACAAACATCCCTTTTGCAATATGCCAAACATCGTAACGATGCTCTATTTCTGGGTAATTCTTTTTCATGTAACTCATGAATTTTTATATGTCTATCTGTTATCAATGTCTTTATTTTCAATCCTCTTAACTTTGCAAGGAGAAATACCAGACTATGACGAAGGTCCTCTGGTTCCATAGCATTGTTATTAGCTACTTCATTACTCTGAAATGAAAAAGAAAACTCATAACAAGATTGATCATTGTCACAAAGTTATGGTGTCATTGTTAAACAAAGAGTTGATATGATCTCTCACATTTTAGATAATTCCTGTATTTTCATAATTTCTTGTTATTTTGTTCTCCTTTACATGGCAAATTATTTGGTAATTAACCCTAACACGTCACAGTCCAACAAAATCCAACAAGCAAAAAATCAAGAAACTCGCCTAAGTCCAAATACGTCATAGACTGGGGATATGGATGGGCATGAAAGTGCTACCATGGCAGGCCATACTCGTTGACTTGCCATAGCTGGACATTGGAACGGGATGCAAGAGGTCAAGGGTCCAAATCCCAGGGGAAAAATGGAATTTTTGTATGACGTAGTCGGACTTAAATAGTTTTTAAGCGTTTGGGAGTTAGCGTTTATAAACATCTTCTTGACATAGATCTGCAATGGTACCAGATAGATATTTTAATCTTCTGTTTCTCACTTTTTCGGACACTCCTGTAATTCCAAAAAATGATTAACATTTGTTACTGACCACAGAGCAAAGCATTTCATGTCTGGTTTCAAAATATACTATGCAACGTAACTGGAAATATCTGCATTTATTTCCAGACCATGGATCTCTCAGATAACTGCTAAGGCAAAGAAATATTGATCAACACTGATCAAGGAAAATTGACTAATTAATGTTTCCTATAATATCTAATGTCTTTCCAACAATCAAATACTATTTACCTGTTCAAGCTGAATATCAATAACTTTCCCACTTGTTAGGTCTATCATTGTGTAGGATCCAAATTTGGCACTATGGCCAGGGCTATCAGCCCTCCTATCGCCACCAAGGATAAGGGACTCTACCTTCTCTAATAAATCTTCAATCAGTTCATCTTGCTGCCTCCTAAATTCGGAGACTACTGCAGGTTGCATGTACGTCGTCTGGTGATTATGAAAGGTTCTGTTTGTAATAGCGCTAATGTTCAAATTGGCTAGGGTGCGAAAAAAACCTGTTGGGACTTTCACCCCCGTACAATGCACCACACGAAAGCAATATATTCCCAGCTGCACTGACACCAACTTGTGGTTGACTCAACCATTCCACATCTTCTTCATACAGTTCACAGGTTGATCTAATTGTTAGAAGGGATCCGTAAGACTTTGGCTGAATGAGCCTGATGTTGACTATGCCTCCACATTTACACATCCTTTGAATAGTTCCATTAAGCAGCTTTCATTTACAATGTACTTCCTTTCCTTTTAGGAACTTCATTACTCTGAAATGAATAAGAAAATTCATTAGATTGATCATTATCACAAAGCTATGGTATCATATTAATTATATGGACGACAACCTTAGGAATACAAGGAACTCACATGAACTGCAGCTATTATCTCATCTTTCTTATTTGTTTATTATTTCATGATTTTAATCAATCAAGCACATAAGCATGTAATAACGTACTAACGCACTTACTTAATGTACTAACGTAATGGAACATAATGTAATTAAGTAATGTAGGCTACAAAAGTAAACTGAAACTTCAGTTTACTTATTTGTCCTTAGGAAACAATACTTGTAGGTGGATGCTTCTAATTGTCAAACGCAAAAGGTAAAATATTAAAACAAAAAGTCACTAACTTAAATCTCAAATTCTCTCAAACAACTCGGCACAAAGCCAGAGCACGAAGCTGGAGCACAAAGCTAGATGATTTCAGTCACACAGACTACACACAGAATGAACAATTTCAAACAATGCATTAGGTTTGAAAGTGGCAAATTTGAGGGGTTTCTTACTTTAAGATACGGCGCTAAAAATCACTCAGGTGGATCAGTTATCTAACTCTAAAATCACTCAAGTGGATCGGTTATTTAATTCTTACCTAACTACTGTACTAATGGGGGCGCTAAAGCTGTTTTAAGTATGCCCTACAATATTTTTGTTTTGATTTGTTTTTAATATCCCATTACACAGCCCCCCTCCCAGAGTGTGACATCCTCGGCACATACTTAAGTATACTCTAGGAGGACAACTAATGGGTATTAAAAGTATTTTTTCTAAATATCAAAGGGAAAAACAATTTAAAAAAACACCCACCTACTAGTACTTACAACAAAACATATTTACTTGGACTCACAATCAAACTCAATCAAGATGCCATATTTGATGATCTTATCACCAGGTTTCACAAACCGTGTTGACATATTTTTAGATTCAAGAGTGAATAGTTTTGAAAGTTCTTGATTAATGTCTGTTTTCTTTGGCTTCCTCTTGCTGCAGGAGCTGCTACATCTGCTGGTGCAACTTTCTCCACTACTTGGAACTCTCATAACTGCTGTTACTTTCACTGTCGCTGTCTTTCCCTTGCTGTTCGGCCTCCTGAGGGGTGGACTTGTCACTTGCATCTTTATTATCATCATCATCTTTCTGCTTCCTACTATTCTCCTCCTGTTTTTGATTGCGTTCATCGTTCTCACTGTCACTTATTACAGCAATTCTTCGCCGTTTGGTGGACACACAGACCCGCATAACCAACATGCGCCTCTGTACTTTCTCTCTAATCGCTCAAATAACTGCTCTTCTGTTTCAACCGGTATATTGTTCTTAATCCTCTTATATGTTGGTCGTGGTCTGTTGTGTAGTGTTGGGCAATTTTGAGCAATGTGCCTGAACCCCCGGCAGTTGTAACACTTTCGTTGTGTTGGTGTTGCCCATCCAGCCACTCTGTAGGCCTGTGCGTCGTTCATATTCTGTAAAAAACACACACAGTAAGCATTTTGTCAGAACGTCATTTTACTTAAGATATACATGCACACAGCTTGAAACATGAGCCACAGTGCTGATAAATGGTAACACCAACTTATTCAAATTAGAAAATTAAATCAACAAAGTGTCGCACAGAATATATATCAAATCACTTCGCAAATAAAAGATAACATCTCTATGATCACCATATTTTACACATATTTCTTCATTAAGTCATATTGACATTTCTACTTGTAACTCTCGCCCACTCAAAGGAAAATAGAGCATAACACACAGTCCATGGAGCTTAGGGACGGCTTCAAAACTCAACCGGCGGTTGCCTGCCGGTTGTGGGCGGTTGGCTATTGTTTATTCCGGTTGAACCGCCCAGAACCGGAGCCAACCGCCGGTTGAGTTTTGAAGCCACCCCTTAATAGTTATAATACACATCTTTGAGTGCAGCAAAAAGCAGCTGCTTCGAAATCCAACATGCATTCCTTGAGAGAAACTTGAGTGAGTAAAAACAACATATTTGCTAAACCACATCATTGATTTGCTCCACAAGATGAAATTCTGTTGCAATCTTTGCTGCACTTCAAAAAATTCGCATAATTCATGCTAGTGCTGTACAAATATGCATGTAGTTTATTTTAATTGACCACATAAACAAGCAGCATAGGCCAGTTGACATCCATACTTTCCCTTTATGTTGTTGTTGATTGTTTATGCAAACTTTCAAATTATAACTTGTCTTCAACAACTAAAAGAGCTGCTCCTGGGGAATTTGACATATCTTTAATGCTCTTGACAACTTCTATTGTTCTCCCCATGGGTTTTCCTGAACACTGACGTGGCGTGAACACTGACGTGGTCATCACGCTTTGTGAATTATTATTGCGTCTCCTGCTCTGAAAATCTTTTATATATGTAATCAGCACCTCCGGGCTGCCACATTGGCTACTACAATCTGTAAATTTATTAAAGAAAAATTAGTACACATTAACCGTTGAAGCTGTTATACTAATGTGATCACTGCCCTTTTATTGGCAATCCTGTTCCTATGACTGGGTATAATTCACTGTTAGATGCACATCTTCGACATCTAATATCTATTCTTGGAAATTACCTCATAAACAAGTAGCATAGTCCAGTTGATATCATGAATCTAATGACATCCATACTTTTAAGTCATTGGTTGACTGCACTTTTTTGGCATCCCTGGTCCTATGACTGGGTATAATTCACTGTTACACGTACATCTTCGACATCTAATATCCATTATTAGAAATTACCTCATAAACAAAGCAAGTAGCATAGGCCAGTTGACATCATAAATCTAATGACATCCATACTTTCCCTTTACATCGTTGGTTGACTGCACTTTTCTTGGCAATCCTGTTCCTATGACTGGGTATAATTCACTGTTATCCTAATGTACAATGTTGAAGATGTACATTGTACATCTTCAACTTCTTGGAAATTGCCCCACAGGATCCCATAAAATAACTCGGTGCAATAGATGGATCAGAAGCTGTCTGGATTGTGTTACCTTCTTTACAAGTCGGCCATTGGAGTATTCTGGTGCCGTAAACTTTAAATAAATATTCCTTGTCATGGTCAAGGAAGTCGCACGTAGGCTTCACTATATGTCAATCAATTTTTGCGGACTTTAAACCATCTTCTATCTCTGGATTCAGTTCCAGGGTTTTTACTATATCAGCATACCATCTGACACCTTTACAGTGGGGATAGGGTTGGTCACCTAAGGTGCGGCAACTATCAAGAATGTTGATGGACTCGACAGATTCCATCTCATCTCCAATGGGGACATGTACAACACAGTCAACGCCATCTTTCACAGGTGTGTGGTGAATATCTTCAGTCCCATCCACAGATTCCAATTTAAATCTCGATGCCCCGGGCATGAAATGAGACTCATGTTTGATTAACTGGGATGGTAGCTGGAAAATATTCAGTTGACACTGCTCGAAGAAGTCATACTGTTCTCCATATAGCCGTTCTTTCTTTGGAGATTTAGACACCATCATGGCTAGACACTCTTCTGCACTGAGCTTTCCGGCCCTCTCTTCATCCCACAATTTGCGGATTTTCTTCAAGTGAATTAACAGGAGGCAGAAGAATACATCTGCCATATCCTCTCCTTGGTGGAGACAGAACTGCTCTATACTTGGCATCAATACACGCATCCTGTTTTTTAAGTGCACTTCATCAGATATGTCACACAACTTTTTGTATGGAGTGTGTGCCCATCTCCTATTTGAAGTTTTTGTAATGTCATTAATATACATAATAAAAAGAAGAGGACCCAAAATAGATCCTTGAGGAACTCTACAAAGTATGTTCTTGAGATCAGATTTATGATCATTGTAGTTAACATATTGTTTACGATTACCTAGATAACTTACAAACCATTCTTTAGCAAGTCCTCTGAAACCATAATATTCAATTTTATAAATTAATACGACATGATCTATGGTGTTGAACGCTTTTGATGGTCTAAAAAAAGCTGTTCTGGTTTCTCAGCGGTCTTACTCTGCCACGCTCTAAAAGTCTGCTCCATCTGCACTATCCTCACCCCCATTGCTTGGTGTTGCTCTTTCAATTCTCTAAGTGCTGCTTTGAAAGCTTGAACATTTTCAGCAGATCTTCTGCATTATTGATTTTATCTACTAGCTGCATGATTGCCATACAAGTCGAGTGATTTGCCCTAAATCCAAATTGTTTTTCATTAAGGAGGTTATTTTCATCAATGAATTCAATACATCGGTTGAAGACCAGCCTTTCAAGTATTTTGGAAAAACATGGCAAAGATATGTTGTTTAAGGTTTCCAAGACAAACCTCTTCAGCACATCCAGCACCTTTAAACTTACATCCAACAATAATATTATTGTGGGTGTCGGCCAGTACGCCAGTAAGCTGTATAGGTTGCTCTATTTGTTCATCACACTTTGGGCAAAGAGAATAATGAACAGCTAACCAATCATCCAGACATTCATTGCAAAAAATATGACCACAATTACAATCTACTGATGGTTGGACAGGTAAAATTTGGATATTGGGACAAATAGTGCACTTAAAAGAGTCTTGCGACTTCCTGACTAGATGTGACTAGTGCTGCACAACAATAGCAACATTGACAAGACCAAGTCTAGCCCTTCAAGTATTGATTGTACATCTTGTAGAACAAACCACATTAAAAATAAGTTCCAAGTGTCCTGCATGTGGCAAGAATTGTGCGTAATGTGGCTTTATAGGGCACTACGCCTCAAAGTGTAACACACAAAGGAGAACAGTGTATGTATTTGGGCACTCCCCCCCCCCCATCCATTCTAGATCCCTACATCCTGTGGCACGCAACCATATACTTCTTCCTCACCAGGGACACTCGCTTCTTTCTTCTCTTAGAAAGATGATTTGGCATGAGTGATTGTGAAATACTGTTCTTAAATCAAAAGTCATTATTATATTGCTTGTCAGGGTCGAGAAAGTCGCATGTAGACTTTACTATTCGTGCCTTAAATGCTTCTCGCATCGCACCTTTATTAATTGCATTTGCTTCAATATCGACATAAACGGGGTAAGGCTCATCCCAAGTGGGTGTCTGATGCTGAAAATGCATTGTTGCACCGTTGCTGGTACAGCACCAGACTAGTGTATGTGGGAGAGCTCTTCCCCGCATCCCTCCGTTCTAGCTCCCTACATACTTAGCCTATGCAATAGAGATCACCATGCACAACGTTATTGTTCTCAGGTTTCCAATATTTTATTTTCAGCTTTCTATATAATTTCCTTTTGTTGTATCAGCAATATTTATGAAAATAGATGGAAGCTAGCACCAAGGACATCTCCTGTATATAAAAACAATAGGAGGTAGACTTTCTTGCATACGCTCTAGATCCTCTACATCCCGAGGTATTGAAGCATAATCTTCATCCTTGTCAGGGACTCTCACTTTGATCTCTTCCTCTTCTTCTTCCTGGCTCCATTTATTTGCATTGCAGTGAAGTTCTGTCCTTACCTGTACAACTTAAGACTTTTCATGAAAGACAAATAACCCATCAACCTTAAGTGTAACTACGGGTACCGTACGTGGAAGTATGAACAAACCAGTTTGATTTCTCTGTTTCGTACAGCACGATTTTCTACTCCTAACTAGTAGTATGGGTTTTCCTATGTCAAGCAATATTGTTCAATGTAACAATTTTCGTGAATTTAGGTCAAAAAGGTTCTTTAAATGGCTTACATTAATGATGGTGATGATTCGTCGTTTTGGTCCGTCACGTCGTTGGTCTGGTAAGTTTGGTCACGGTGGTGGTGGTG
>JXSR01S015414.1:39448-50318 GCA_000969725.1 Ophiothrix spiculata | reverse complement strand
TATTACTACATCATTATAACAAAGTAAGATGGCAATATACAATTATTATCTTTCATAAAGAATAATACCGTTATCATTTCTCATAGTTAGTAAAACCCATGACAATTATAGTGGTAATGGCAATGTTGACGTCATACATCTGGTTAGAAACAATTGCTATTAAACTTTAATCCATCGTTTCTGGTTGTCTCTCCCCACAAGTATATTTATTCACCCGGATGGCACTTTTCATAACACCAGTGTATTACTGAATGGAATGCTTTGCTGATTTTTGTGTGGAGAGGCCTGCCTCACATTATCTGTTCGGGACATGAACATTTATGTATTTAAAGGCATTATATATTATGTTTGCCATGGTTAGTTATTTTGATGCTCTGCATTGAACCAGTTTCAGCGCGTCCGGTTCTACACCAACTGAAAACAACAAAGGCAACGAGTAAACAACAAGAAAGATAACAAATAAATAAACAAGTTTGAACTGGGAAGGTTTTAGATATACAATATTTTTTTTTTACTTTTGTCTCGTCCCTACTCTTGTTACAAATGGTGTAACATAATTTCAACAAAGAATATTATCTCCCAAATAACAGTTCTGTATTATCATCTCATTACAACCATAATACTAATGTCTAAGATATGTCTAAAACCTACATGAAATTATTTTTCTTTCATACATTACGTTAGTTTATGTAATTATTCTTTTGATACTGTTTCATTTGTTCTTCTTTGAACTATTGTGTTAGTTTTTGTTATAATTCTTTTGATACTGTTTCTATCCTTTCCAGAGCAAGAAATATTTTGAGCACATGTCTTGTAACGATGCAAAGAAGAGTGAACCTAACCTTAAGTTGCGTAAAATATCACAATAATAGACCTACATTTAACAATTAAGTGATATGCATGCACGGTCTTATCAATTTAATTTTCGTTCATCCTTTTTTTTCCCATTTATTTTCTATTTGGATATTGAATTTCCAATATTATGTTAACTGTTTCTGGGCTTAAAAATTGCCCGATTATAAATGCAATGATTAGTTTGAAGGACTTTGTATTGCTCGTAGGAGTATGCGCGGCCTTGAAGGTGAACTGCAGATGAATTCATAAGTTTATGGAAATAACCTTCCCTCCTATTTTACAGGAAAACCTTCCAAGCTGGGTATGTTGGCTTTCATGTGGGTTTTTTTGGCCAAAATCTTTTAAACAAGATTGTACTGTTAAGTTGAGCAACTTGTATTTTTTTACTAAATACTTAGGAATCAATTTTTTTTTGATTTTCAGCAATGTTAATCTAAAACAATATACCGTAATATACTTTTGCTGCCATCAAATTACCCATGAATGTTGAATAAAATAAATGCACATTCATACACGTATATCTGTGTAACTCGGCATTAAAACAGCAATTTCCTATAGGTCTTTTTCATATTTCTATCTTGCAGGTGTGCTGCATACCGCATTAGGCACCTACCACATAGAATCTGACCCAATTATTTACACATTAGGAGACACAGAATTGCAGAAAAAGATTTCCGAGTTGCATTCAAAATTAAATTAATATAATGGATATAGAATACAACATTTTAGTTCACAGTATCTATCTGTGTATAGTCATATTTGGCTCAGAAACAAGGATGTGATTTAACAATTATTATTAAATCATAGAATACTGGTTTTATATCGGGATACACATGGGACATTAGACAAGTGAGATCTTAAAATCAGGTAATTGTATATGGAACAGCAGGTTCGCTGAATGCTTAGTACTTAAATTGTATTAATAGTTGCATATACTCTGCCTTTAAGAAATAAGATACTTTATAAAACGAAAAGATTAAGTAGGTAAAAAGGTTGACGAACCATTGAAATATCTGTCATTTCCTAATTTGCGGGCTGCGCTGGAAATAAACAATTTCCTTTTGCGCTTCCTGCTCGAAACAACTAGACAAAGTCGTGTTATCGTGATGACACGCACCCTGCCACTGGCCTTCCTTGAAGAGGGTTGAATGGCTTAACATCCCATTGTACTGTTAGGAGGTTGCAGTGAAGTATTACATGACATATAGAAAAAGCGTATAATATGATATATGAGTGCCCCCACCCCCTGTTAATCATCCGCATTTAACTTCAGGTCAATCAAAGCATTTTGAAAATTTGACCTTTGACCTATGAACTTTGACCTTTTGGGGTAAAAGTTCACCTAGATTTGTTCAGTACGTTTTAGCAATCTATCTGTGCAAGTAGAATATTCATACCACCTTGCACTTGGCATATATTGATCTTTAATGATTTAAAAAAATAACATTTGACCCCCTTAATGACCTCAGATATTTTTAATGTTTGTATGTTGTTTAGGATGACATAAAGTACATCTATGTCAAATTTCGTATCATCGGAGCATTATGAATATTTGACCTTTGACCCATGAACTTTGACCTTTGGGGTCAAAGCACCTAAATTTGATCAGTACATTTTTAGCAATCTATCTTTGCAAGCAGAATAAATATACCACCATGCACTTGGCAGATTTTGATTTTTAATAATACTTAAAAAAATTAACATTTGACCTTCCATTTAACCCCCTTAATGACCTCAAATATTTTAATATCTATTTATATTGTTCAGGGTGACCTACAGTACATCCATATTAAATTTCATATCAATCGGAGCATTTTGAAAATTTTACCTTTGACCCATGAACTTTGATCTTTGGAGTCAAAGGTCACCTGGACATAAGTCATTAACTGGTCATAATTTTTGTTTCACACAAAAACATTGGTAAAACCATGCCAATTAGTATTCAACATATTGTAACTCTATATATATACACTTAAAACATATAAAGTTTTATATTGTTGGAAAGCTTATTTTCCGAGGATTTCAGTTTTACCTAAATAAGCCTATTTTTGAGGGATGGGTAAAAATTATACAGGGTGCAAAATAAAATAAAAGTGCATTTTGATCAACCAACTTGGCACAATGAGATTTTTTGGCGAAATATGTATCCAGATAACAAAAACATTACTTGTTGGATGTAATGACGGGCTTCTATAAAACAATACATTTGGTGACCAATTTCATTGTGGTCAAAATACTGAGGATGGTCAAAATCTATGAAACGACTCATTAATTTTTGGGATTTTTGTAGGTCATAATTTTTTCCCTGTATACACTACCTAAAAATCAATCACATAATTGGATACCTCGTCAAATTTCCTTTTGAAAAATGTATAACTTTTACCAACTACGTCGACTCGGTCAAAAGATATGCTGTTTTAAAGTTTTTGAGTGTAAATGCATGTTTTGTACAGTAATGTATAGAGAAAATTACCCATATATAAATCATTAAAAACCAACAAAATTTAGATGAAATGTCAATATTTGATACATGCTTTAGCATTATACATATCTCATTGAGGTATATGCAAAAAATTATGATCTCAGCGTTTTTATTTTTAACAATACATGTGTTTAAAAATCATAACTGTCTTATACTTTTTGCACGTAAACCTATGCGCGCCGCCTCCACCGTCGCCGCCTCCACCCGATCCATCGTGTTCCCCAATTGCTTTTTTTAAATATAACTTCATTAATTGAAATCGTGGGAAGTTCTCTTTTTGCACATAAATAGAGTATAAATAGACCTTTCATATGATACCAAACTTTCCCAAATACGTAAAGAATTTTTTGCAAAAATGTATGTTTTCCATCATTTTTAGGGTTAATATGTAACAGATCCATGATATTTGAGGGACCTATTTGTGACGCAATTTGTTCAGCATGTTTTTGCCAATCTATCTATACAAGTAGAATAATTATACCACCTTAAACTTGGCAGTTATTGATCTTTGTTGATTTTTAAATATTTTGAAAATTTTACCTTTCAATGTGACCTAGTTAGACTTTTCATCAATTAAAAAAACACACCCTTAATGCAGAGTGATTAGATGCTTCATATGTGCAAGTCACATGACCATAGTTTAAAATTGGTAGGAGAAGCATTTAAAGTGAAAACCTTTTTGACCCCTGTGACCGCTACGTGATTTTGTAAGGTCATGTGATATGTAGCGGTGCTGGTGGTGGTTGTTGTGACCAAATATGGTTAAAATCTGTTCATGTATGTGGAAGTTATTAGCTGAAACTGCGACAGAAGAAAGGAAGAAACCGGACAGATACAAGACTCTGCCGTCGCTTGTGGAAGAGTAGAGAATAAAGAAACCCGACAGATACAAGACTCTGCCGTAGTCCCAAAACGTGAAATTATCTATGGTTCCCATGTACGATAACGTTACGCTCAGGTCCAATATGCCCGTCTGTACATAGGATCAAAAGTAGTCATTTATTTCTACATTATAATACACGACATGAAATATACTCACATGATCCTTGAACTGTCTACATTACATTTTCACTCAATTTGTATACTTACAGTGTATCTTTCCCCGTTATTTTGACGTCTTTTATCGTCAATTACTGCAGAATTTGGAGTCCCGCAAACGTGTACTTTTTCGACCGCGCACTTCATGACTTTCTATTTAACATTTCTTGCTGCGAAATACTGCAAAATAGTTTGTTCTAAATATCAGATACCTTTTATATAACTCATATACTTCCTTTTTTTACATTACAATAATCATATAGTTGACAAAATGTGAAATATGCAATTCTCTTAACGGGCTACATAATAATAAGTCAAGTCCAGTCTGCCCAACTACCAACTCGTCCCATACCAAGTCGATCCATTTACAAACTCGGCCCATTTCTACCATACCCAACTCGGCTCAAGACCAACTTGTACCCCGTTCAGACAGAGCCAAAAAGTCGTCTTTAGTCATCTTTAGTCGTATTCGAGTTATATCGAGTTCAAAATTCATTTGTGTGTGAACAGTTCAAGTCGGCTTAAGTCGTCTTTCAAAAAGTCGTCTTACATCGAATTATCAACTCGCTAAATAGCAAGTTAAGTCGCGTTAGTAACTCGACTAACGACGACAACCGATGACTTTTCGTGTGTGTGTACACCTGTCGTCGTAAGTCGAGTTGAATTCGTGTTTACTTAACAGCGCATTGACCTGGAACAAGTAAAGTTCATCTCAATTCGACTTCAAAATCGTATCGCATGTGTGAACAGTCGTAAGTCGAGTTACTTTTCGCTAATCCAATGTCGTGTTTGAAATTAAAAATGGACTCGATAGCAACTTAAGACGACTTTTTAGTGTGTCTGAACGGGGTATTGGCCCAGCGGTCACTTTCCGTATTTGATGTCTTTATTTTACTTTATTAATTTTTTTGCTTTTCGTCTTTTTTTATTTTTTTTTACGTCTTCTTTCTTTTTCTATCCCTCTATCTTTTTCCATAATCTTCACCAATTTTTTTTTTCCTTCCTTTTTTGCTTTGTTTTTCCATCAATGTTACAACATCAATCTTGTGCATATGAAGTATGCATGGCGAGTGAGGGTCTATCTGAGGGGCATGGCAGCCTGGTTCAGGACCCCCTTAAGGGCTCTAGAGATGTCCAGGGGCAATGTCTGATGGGGTTGAGGGGCAAAGCCCAACCCAACAGCAAGAGAGCTTCTGCACATCTATTCCACCACAGGAGAGGCCATTTCCATGGGTAAAATAATTGTAACCAAGGGCCCAAGTCCTGCTTATGGGGACCAGCTGGGGTCCAAACTACTCCTGGTTCCCTTTCTTAAAAGCTGATGTAGTTGTAAAGTAGCAAAATACATTACCTCAAGTTTATGAATTTATTTTAAAAGTTGTATCGTTTAGCAGATACGGGGCTTTTTGTATTTGATAATACTATACTTTTGTACACGAAAGTACATTTAATAATTGACCTACTGACCCTACGCTAGGTCACAATATATATGATGGGTCACTCAATTATAATAATTTAATCAATTTTTGCATTTGTCCAATTTTTTTGAGGGGGGGGGGTGTCATCTATCCCCTGATTTACATATCCAACTCTCACTATCATTTCTCGCAATTTCCATATCTATTGGGCCGAGATGGCATGGGGGCCGATTTGGTTTTAGGCCGACTTCTACGCTGGTTCCCTCTTTTCGCTATCGGCTCAGTCAAGTCAATGGGTGAGTGTGAAAGACCAAAGGCGCAGGGAACCAGCGTGCTTCATCAATGCGGTCGAATTATCGGATATACCATCCATTGGAATGTATATGGCGAATTTTTCTGGTAAGTTTGTAACATTTTAAGGCAAATTAAATCAGAGTCAGATGTACCATATTGATCTATGAGTTTCAAAGGTCATTTTGGTGTAAATTATGGTCAAATTAGTGAGTCTATTTGAGTAGAAAACAACAAGGAAATTGGTCCATTGACAGTTCCTATTGATTAGTCAGTCACCTTCTTGTGAGAAGGGGGCGTAGGCACTAACTCTGCCGTCGCTAGTGAAAGAGTAAAGAAGAAAGAAACCGGACAAATACAAGACCCTACCGTTAGCTACAACCAGGGACGAACGTAGAATGCGACGTGAGAGAGGCAAATAACCAGAAACGATCCCCAATGGGAAACGTCTGGGATGAAATTAGCGAATGAAATTCATGCGAAAATGTGCGCTTAAACATAACAAATACTATTCTCTTCTTACCTTAATACACCAATATACCCTCACTGTTACCTTCAAAACTTTCAATCTTCTATCCTTACATGAACTGTTCAAGTGTGATGGAAACTCGTCCAGTATAAAAAGTAATTCTGCTGTGTACTCTGCTCAGAAATCCTTCCCATTGTAATTTTTTGTTCCGTGTTCCAGCTGAGTAAAGAAAAATGCTACAAATATAGTAAGTCTCTAAATCCAATGTCTTGTGACAACATATTTTCCAAAAACTGCAATCAAAATCTCTGTAAAAGTAAATATAGTTTGAGCTTCCAGACCCATACTCCATTTCATTACATATTGGTAATGTGGAATAGCTGAACAGCAGTCACTGGCTTGAACCAGCACCCGATGCTATCAATTTGTATAGAAATTGATTAACCCATTAGCAATCACCTATTACCTACCTACAATAGCTGCTCATGTGGTTAAACAATAGGAAATACATTATATAGACGGGGCAGACCCAGGGCATAACTAATAAAATAAACTTCCCGTAAACCGATTATGATTTTCTTATTTAACACAAAATTGCCGTAAATTTGAGCTCCTGGGCCATCTGAATTTCGACTGCAGATCCAAGATGGCGGCCAAAATGCTAAAAACACCAACAAAAACCAATACAAATCATATGTCCCTAATCTGCTGACCAGTTTGGGTATTTGATCATTTCTAAGCATATGAACTAAATTATATCATTCTCACTTGTCAAACAGGGCCATTTAAAATTCGCTTGCAGATCCAAGATGGCGACCAAAATGCTAAAAACCCGAACAAATTCAATAAAAATCACCAAATATACTGGTAAAGTTGTATATTTGATCAATTTAAACAATATAAAGTGGATTAAAACATCATCAGTTATCAAACAGGTCCATTTGAATTTCGACTACAGATCCAACATGGCTGCCAAAATATTACAAACCCCAAAAATCGATAAAAAGCAAATATATTCCTTAATATATTGAACAATTTGATTATGTTTAAACATATAATCATCGCCACTTAGCAAACAAGTTCAATCGACTTGCAATAATTATTGCAGTTCCAAGATGGCGGCCAAATTGCTAATAACATCAAAAATAAGAGCTTTAATGCTAAAATACCACATAAAATCCGGCAATGTACATGCATTACCCGAAAAGATGTACCATTTTACCCTTTTATCTTAGTGACTTTTTTGCAATTTGATACACATTCACTTAATGTATCGTTTCCATTGATTAGACACAAGGCTCGTAGGGATCGCTTTAAGGCAACTGATGTTCACCATTTCGGCTTATATGCTAAAAATACCTTATTATAATTTTAAAAAAAGTATTACCGTACAAAAATGACATTTTAGTTTTTGTGTTACACTCGTTTTCGTATGTAACCAGCAGCGAAAATGTTTGGAAAACTTTGACAGGTTGTCATGGCAACGAGGAACGTAATTTCCACAAGCGCTCCCATAGGATCACAGAAAAAAGTTTCTTTAATTGTTTAAGAAACAAATTATGTTAAAATAATGCTTTATTTTTGAGATAAATTGGGGCCAGATTTTGATTTTTAATTTCTGGATTTGTTTTGTTGTTGCGTGACCTTTGACCTCTGCTGCATGACCATTTATGGAGGTCAAAATGGTCCAAAACAAACATATTCTGAAAATACAGATTATATTTTTCAATTTGGTAAGTATAACTTGTCTGTATCAAATGAAAGTAAGTTTAGTTATGATAACAAGTATCTCATTACCAATTTTTGATGCCGTGTACCCCCTTACAAGATGCATAATAAAGCTGAAAATAAACTTAATATCATATGTAGATTGTTAGGATTATCAGAAACACTAATAAAGCTTCAAGTGACAAGCAATGCATACATCTGATTATAATGACATTTAGAGGAAGATAAGCATGATGTTATTTTCTCTAAACATTTTTGGAACACTTGGTTAAAATAACAAGGTACATAAACATTTCCTCTTCTAACGGATCCTTTAATCTTTATCTATAACCTCGTTTTAAATAGCATATCAAGTCACAAATTCATAGTATCTGCAAAATTGAATTATATTAATTGTTGTAAATCTAACCGTATGGGTACAGGTTGGAATGTGAACAGCTTTTAAAGCTTTCAATTGATACGAATCAGAAGGTAAGGCTTAACGTCCAAAGACATTCGCTCGCCCTAGAGACATTTGGTTGATGGCATTAGTTACATATCGATGCTTACATCAATTTAACCAATATCCAAGCATAGTAAGAGTCATTCACACTTAGTTATGGCGAATAAGTCAGAACAAACATCGCGAGCGAATGTCTGGCGGGTAAGCGAATGTTTTGGACGTAAAACCTAACAGGTCAGTTAAATTTTGAGAACAATTAATATGAATGAGGATGCCCATTATTAAGGTTACTATAGTTTATGAGTTTAATGTAAAAAAAACACATTTAAAAAAGGAAACAGAGAGAAAGCCGATACAAACATTGGTTTGGACTTACTATAAGTGCACGGCCTTATATTTTGTCTAGTTGACACATAAATTTTGTTTATTGACTGTTTTCTAATCTGAAGCTAGGTTAATGAATTCAGTCATTTATACAGTGAATAATATTTAATTATGTGCCAATCCATTAGAGTTGCATATAAACCACTTGTTCTGAATTTCAATGATGTATGTTGCATGAAATAAATCTTGAAGATAAGGTAACATGATCACATAAGCACAGGCAACGTTCTATATCTTCAACCATGATGTTGTCTTTACATACTTTGCTCTTACATGACTTGTTAACCGTATTGATCATTTGTTGAAAAAGTTATATGCAGAAGCAATGTTACTTTATACAGTGACATTTTGCATCGTGATAGGTTCTTAAAAGACTGTATTACTTGATAGCTGAAAATGTAAAAGTAAAAAAGAGCTGTAGGCTTCCTTAGTTTTGAATAGTTGTTCAACAAGATCAAGAACGTCATCAAACTTGATGCAAGAGTTTTATTTAGCCATAAATTTTATAATCAAAATAGAATTACATGATTATAAAATGAAAATATTATATTTTGTAGTAACCTTATTTCTTGACTTCAGTTAAACATTGAACTTCAGTCTCATATTCCAAGATATCATAAATATAGGTCACTGTAGCTACTGAAGATTTATATAAAAACATTGAAGTTATCAGAGCATGCTAGTATCAATTGTTTTGATTAATTGTAAAACAAAACCAAAGACGGGTAACAAATAAGATTTATTATCTATTGCCAGTGAGTGTTCAGTAAGTTTGTAATAAGATTTAACGTTTTTTACTAAGCCACTTGAGTACAACATAGAATCTAGGTATGAAAAAATAAAGCTGTACTTTTTAAAATATAGTCTATCTTCTATCAAATCTGATAAAGTTGAGATACAACTAGGGTATGTATTTTTGACTCACATTAAGAGCATTAAGAGTCAGTTTGTTTTCACAGAATAAATACGGAACTCTCTCTCTCTCTCTCTCTCTCTCTCTCTCTGCAGAGAGTTAAGTTTCCTTTATTCTTTAATTATTAGTATAAGAAACAATTGAAAGACGATACAAGTGCTTTGAAGATCCTCAATTCAGTGACTTTTCATGCAAAATGGCCTGGCATTGAATGTTACTTTCTTGCTTATAAACAACTGTTAATACTATGATTTTGAAGTGAATGCTTGAATAAAAGACACCCAAGTATGATAAACCTTGCCGTAAACCTCTGCAAATTATAAAATGCTGAGTCTTGAGTCATAATAAGCCAACTGTTTACAAATGCACTGATCACCACAAACTTACAAAAAGATAAATGCCTGCTGTTTCCAGGTTATCAATTGTATTTGACAATCTATGAGCACAGGTGTAGTAATACAAAGGTGCCTTGGAATATGGTCCCTGGGATTTTCCCTCAGGTAGTAGACGGGGATTTCCCTCTCAAGTGTTGACAAGGGTTTTGATGTCATAGTTACTGATTAGCTATTTATTGACATTTTTGAGTAGAGCTTATTGGAAAAGCAGAATCAATTTATTAAAGAAGTCATCATAGGAAAACGTAATAAGAATATGAAGTTAAAATGAATGATTCAGATTTAGAGAAACCCTTCTAAAAATTATAACTATTTGTACATTAGTGTGCTATGGGGTAATAATGGTTAACGCAGTTCGAAATCCTGTCATAGGTCTAATTTTCAATTTCGAAACTTTGACGTGTATGTGTATAGAATCATGTCAATTAGGTTTCAACATCCAAATTAAAAAAAAC
>JXSR01S015414.1:840-37725 GCA_000969725.1 Ophiothrix spiculata | reverse complement strand
AAGTATCAAAAATGAGCTTACCCTTTTCCGGATCAATTTTGATCCAAATTCTCCTCAAATTTGATCCTTTTCGGATCAAACACACTCTTTTTTGATCCGAAAAGGATCAAATTTGAGGAGAATTAGGGTAAGCTCATATTTGATACTTTTTCGGATCAATTTGATCCTTTCTGTTTACGATTGTAGCCAGAAAATATAAAATTCATATTGATTGAAATCATGGTACAGCTTGAAGTGCAAAGCTACACAACCAAAAATGTTACAGTAAATTTTGACATTCCCTATATTTGGGAGAGGTAGTATAGATTATGAGAGGATTCTCTAAGCACTAAGCGCTATCCCTGCATGCATTGCGTTTGATATGAAAACTGCCCGTAAGACGTGGTAGGCTGCTGCAGAGAATGCAAAAGAGATGATTTACGGCAAATTTCTATGCATGCTGGGCCCAATGCCTACTACTGCTATGTTTCTACATAGGAAGACATTGATCTTTTAAAATAAAAAGAATTTGAAAGTAGATTCTGTAGTTTTTTTCTGATCTAAACGAATTTTCAATTATGGTTACTGTAGACCCCTTTTGAACATGATAAATTATGCACCAGCGTTAAAAACAACATTAACTTGGAAATTTAAAGAAAATCTGCTTGATCGTAGAATAGCACGCACAATCGTTGAAACATTATAGCATGCATGTTTTACTGCTACTTATCATATTCTCGCATGCTCATATTGGTTTGAAACACGTAAAGCATGAATTCCACACTTTCAAAACTACAGTACAAGCAACATATAAAGTAACATTACAGCGCCTACATGAAAATATATACTTCCATCAAAATTTTTTGCACTTTCCATTAAGGTAAAAATTCTCACGATATGTCAGTATGTGTATCCAATATCAAAAGTCGTAGTAGCATTAGAGAAGTATATATAGATTAGAAATAAATGAGGTCAAAATTCTTGAGAGGTTTTCTTGATTGAAGGGAAGTAGAATCCCAAAGAACAAATTGGGAAACGTAAAATGACCATTACACAGCTGTGCAATTAAATAGATTGATAATGGTATGTCCAGTATCGAGCATTCTTGAACTGGTCTAGTTTAATTACAAATATTGATAAAGATAAGATTACCGCCTTCAATTTTTTGGGATGGAAATGGCTCAAGTCATTAGATAATATTCTCTTTGATAACGGCTTGAGTTATAGGTTTAATGGCATGTCAGAAGACAAAGCTTTGTTTAACACTTTTGTTCATAATCACGATAATTTAACTATTCATTATTGGTATGACAATGCTTGTCAGAAATCTTCTCTTGATGTGTATATTGATTTGAAGAAATCTCCATTTTTAGAGAATTACTTACTTGATGACCTTGACTTCTACGGCGCAAGTTTGAAATTTAAGGCTCGTTCAAATACTCTTCCACTTGATAAAAGACTAAGTAAATGGGATTCATCTGTTACTGGTATTTGCTCACTTACATAACACAACCAGATGTTTTGTTTTATAAAGGCAATTATAAGGCACAGATGGTGTGACAACTATATTTTCTAATAAGAGTTTTATCCCCGGATTTTAGCCTTTTGTACATGTAAGATATTCTGAAAACTTCATAACATTTAAAGCCAAAAAAATAGATAAATGCTTCATCACCAATGTAAAAACATCGGCAATATTTAAAAAAATGGAACTGCTTTATTCCTACATTAAAAACACGACGATTCTTTCCATTAAACCATCAACAGATTAATTAATGTAGGTCAGGTGTTTTAAGAAATCTTAATGACAATAGCAATGATGTCCAAATGATATTGATGACCACTGAGTGTGAGGCTTTGCATATCTTGTTTTCGTCACTTCCTCATTAACAGATGTGTTTATGGTCAATGATTACAGATATGCAAGTAATGTAAGAATATATAGAGGCTACAGATGGCCAAAATGGTAATTGGCAACTTTTTTTAAATATTTTGTATTCGCTCGGTGCGTTTATATTGGGAAAAGCTGTTTATGAAAATAATAGCCCATCAATATTTTGCATTTTTCATTAAGGTAAACATTTTCACGATATTTTAGCATGTGTATCCAATATATAAAATCGTATAAGCGTTACAGCTGTATAACCTAGAAACAAGTGAGGTCAAAAATTCTTAAGACGTTTTCTAGATTGAATGGAAGTAGAATCTGAAGGAACGGTATAGTAAAATAACCAATACACCAATGCTGGGCAATGAGGTTGATTGATATTGGTATGTCCAGTATCAAGGCATTCTTGAACCGGTCTAGTTTAGTTTTAAAAAAATGGATTAAGATACGATTCACGCCTTCAATTTCATTTCAGGGATCTATTATCATTATTGCATAGCCATCTAGTATGACGCACCATTACATGGAAAAATTAAAGCAAATGTTTGTTTGTCATCCTTACCGGAAAGATTGAAATGTTTAGCAATAAGTATTTGTCAACCAAAACATCTCTCCATAGATGTACCTCCATAACCCAGCCAGAAATTTTGACTTTACAGTATATACCAACATGGATTAGCACAAAATGATGTGAAAGAGCTAAATTATTTAGAAAAAAAAGGTAAGCATTGATTTAACAATACTGCATCATCAATATCAAATATTGAACATAATGGAACCGTTTTATTCCTACATTTAAAACGTAACAATTTTTCCTTCAACCCATCAACAGGTTATTAAAGTAGGTCAGGTGTTTTAAGAAATCTTAATGATAAAAGCATTGATGGCCAAATGATCCATAGATGTACCTCCATAACCCAGCCAGAAAATGATGTGAAATAGCTAAATTTTTTAGAAAAAAAGGTAAGCATTGATTTAACAATACTGCATCATCAATATCAAATATTGAACATAATGGAACCGTTTTATTCCTACATTTAAAACGTAACGATTTTTCCTTCAACCCATCAACAGGTTATTAAAGTAGGTCAGGTGTTTTAAGAAATCTTAATGATAAAAGCATTGATGGCCAAATGATATAAATGACCACTGAGTCTGAGGCTTTACTAATCGTGTTTTCGTCACTTGCTCATTAACAGATGAGTTTATGGTCAATGATTACAGATATGCAAGTAATGTAAGAAAGTATATAGAGGCTACAGATGGCCAAAATGGTCAGTTTTGACAGGCATATAACAGATGTTGCTGGACATCTAGATCAAATTTCTTTTGATTTCTTCATGGCCTTAGTAATCTACAATATTGAAATAAAGAATATTACTACAACATCTGCAAATGTTTAGATTATAGTTAGGAGCTTTAAAGTGTGCGCCTTTTTTATTGTTTAAATAATTTTAACAGGAATACTTATAATAAAAACCATTAACTTATTGAAACTATTAGGAAAATAAAAGCATGTATTACAGTTAAAGAAAGATTAAGGATACTAATGATACTGAGTGATACTAATCCTTAAATTTTTTTATTGTCCAATACAATTTAAACCAACCACTTCTGTTTAATTTGTTAATGCAATATATAATAACGTATTAATAGGAATCAAAAGTAGTATTATTGATTGTAGAAATGGCAAATTATGAAATGAAGCGTGCTAACATGCAAATTACCATTTTTTAAAGGAAATCAGCCTTCAAGTGACCTTCCACAATATCTGACCGACCTATTTTTATCAAAATTATACAGAAAATTATAGCATCAATTAATAAAAGAAGTTTATTAAATCAATTTGTATAATTTTGACAATGTTCATATTCAGGTTAATTTATAAAAAAATACTATACTAATTATTCTTGGTTTGAATTAATAGATAGGCAATAGGATAACAGAGTGAAACAAACTAAGTACCATTGAAATGGTTGAAATGTGCGATTAAATTTAATTATTGTTTAGTGTGCTCTATATGAGTCTAACTTAAAAATACAACTGATGAAAGTCGCATAGGTTTGGCAAAAGAAGTCCCATTTGCCAATGCAGTTTATCTGCTTAGCGAAGGCAGGTTATTGACATCTACGCACCTATATAGAAAGCATAAATGACATTGATATCATTTTTGCTTTGCACCATAATGTACACAAGGACAAGTGACCATCCTGACAAAAGGTGATCTGTATGGATCTTTTCTTTCTTAGTGATCTTTAAAACGTTTTGATATCACCTCGTATATATCCACAAGAATGCTTTGTAAACTTTTGCCCAATTTTATTCTACACAATCAACAACTGTAAAATCTTAAAAGTAAACAAGGACTTCTTCTTATGAATAATTGTTTCAAAGTTGTAATGGTGCATTTGGATTCATAGATTTGTTTATGGTACTATAAACAAAACAACACTTCTTGGATTTTGCTGCATATCAACAATACTTACATAAAAACATTTCCATGATTAGATATAAATGGACAAGCATCTTTTCACATCAATTTCAAAAAATAAAGTAGGTTTTGAAAAGGTTTTTCCTTTATTTCACATTTAAATTTCACAAAACTGTTATCTTACCAGTATAATATATGTAAAAAATGCAATGATCAATTATTGTTATTAAAAAATGAACACTGAAGCCAACCCAACTACGTGATACTGCCATTATCAAAATAAATATAAACACCACTGCAACAATGACAATTGCTAAAATCTAAATAGAACATTTAAACAATGCCGTTAACAAGCCATCTAATTCATTCAAATTACTCCCACCTCTCCTAAGTGGTACAAGCAAAAATTTGGTATCTGTCCATTTTGAAAAAAAATGTTCAAATCTGATGAGTGAAAGAACATTCATTCATAAACCTTTTATACCTAGGGACTACCAACTATCATAAATAACAAAGAGTTAATTGGTTTACCGATGTCTCAATCCTTGCCTCGATAATCCGTTTCACATGATTAATTTGCCTGTCAAAATTTCCCGCCAAGTTGGATTTGAACCGCACAGAATACGTCCGGTAAACAAATGCCCATGCAAAGTCTATGACAAAATATTTGTAACGTGACCCCAAATATAATGACTAAGTTAGATATGTTCCGATTAACCGAATCATTCCAAATGTCAGTTTCCTAATACTTTAGATAAGTTTACTTCTTCATGAAAAATCGGAAAATGATAAAATCAGCTGTTAAAATCTGCAACAAATTTACAAACGAAACATACCTATAAATCACCCAACTGATGTATTCATGGCGCAAATTTCATTATTATTAAATTACCACGCTATTGAGCGATGAAACTATCCACCCAATTATAGGAGCTCAAAACACCCATCATCTTTCTCGTCACAATCGGTTGAACAAATCAATGGCATGATTGGCTATTTTATGTGCATGGATGAACTAAGTACCGAGGCAAGGATTGGAACCACAGATTTACCATGTACATAATCCCTTTCTGATTCATTTAAGGCACATCTTTTGCTCAATTGAGCTTTTTGCCAAATCAAAAATTACAGATTGTGATATGTCTATCATGAACTTATTTCTGCTACATTGTGATATTAAAGACCTATTTCATATTTTCCTAACTCACTTTTAATTTATTTGTACACATCTACTGTATTTATTACGTTTTTATTAAAAAATATAGACAACCTTGTTTGAAGTACAATAATGGCCAATAACATGCACATCAAAGCTATAAAACTATTACAACTAATTTTGTTAAAATCTGTCAACTCTATTATTATATAACATCAAATGATGCAAGTTTTATATCATCTGTCCTTGGCCTGTTACTTCTATCTTGTTAAATCAAATGTCACTTGTCCAAGTTTGGTATTTACAAAATGACCATTAATTTTGCTAGATTTTGCATTTATCTAAATATAGTACAAATTGCACAAGCTGGTACAGTGTTTAGAGTCCAAATCCTCACTACCGACACTGAGAAATCACAAAATTGATCATTCATATCATGATATAGATATAGAAAAAAAACAGGGTGTCCACGAATGATTAGCACTGAGTGAACTGATTTTTTTTACTGACTTATGTGAATATAATGTAAATTTTTACACAAAATTGAAACAAAGGGTAATATTTGTTGAAACTTAAGATGGTGAGGAAAATGTGGACTACATGTCCACTTTTGTTTAATACTTACTCGTATAATATAGAATGAAAATTGTATGTTTTGATTTGTTCAAACAGGGATAAAGGATACTACTCATTTGTGGACACCCTGTATGATGGAACAGGGTTGTGCAAGTCACCAAAGTGCTTTTGATACCAATACCTCTTGAACAATGAAATGAATGATATACCACTTTAAGAGGCCAACATTATTTGTATCCATTATGGCTTTTTATATTTCATTTCCCACTGCAGTGGATTATTTATAAGATGAAATTTTATTTTACACAGCTTTTCATTCGTTATTTTAAAAATTTTACAAGATGAGTTAAAACGATTCAGAAGGAAGAATGCTGACCAATTATTATAAGTATCACATTTTGCCTTGTTTTGTAATGAAGAAAATATAGCAAGTGCACGCACATATTTTGTTACTACTAGAACACGTGGAATTCAATTCAGGATTACAAAATTAGTTCAACAAAATTAACGTCCATACAGAACAGAAAAGTTAGCAACTTTAAGACAACTCATTTAGAGGAAGTTAGTACCTAACAATAGCAAGCAAATCCAGTTAAAAATATCAAAAGTCATGCCATGTTAGTTAAACCCTATAATGTTGCTTTAAATGATTCCAGGGTACCTTACATTAATGTAAAAATTAGTAAGTGGATTCAACGTTCCATTATCCTAACCTTGTACGTTAGTGTTAGGCTCGGTGCAGACTCCACTATCGTATAGAATATTTTGCTTAGAATATTCTATGCTGACGACAAAATGACCTAGGTCACCGCATAAAACACACAGTTTTATCCGATGACCTACGTCATTTTGTCGTCAGCATCGGATATTCTATGCAACATATTCTATACGATAGAGGAGTCTGCACCAGGCCTTATTGTATCATTTGATGGTATCACAGGCAGTAATTTTTAAACAAAGGAAGTATTTATATAAGATGTCATTATACCGTTGACATCTTTCATGAATAGAAACATCTTTATTGCTGCTATCAAACTGATTACGTATTAAGTCGTTGTTTCCACAGCTACCATTCACACTATGCTCACTGCTCACAGGGTACGGCTTAGTGTAAAAAGCGAAAGCGGAAGCGGAAGCGAAAGCGCAAGCGCAAGCGAAAATTAGTGTAAAACGCGGAAATTGTTAAGGTCGCATAATACTGAAATATGCCCAATTAAATATTATTCAGGGTACCGGTAGGTTTTCTTACTACGACCCAACAAAGGAAGAGAGTTATTTCCAATGAGGCCGGAAAGGGTCATCCCAAAATACAAGAGTAGGGCATATGCCCATAATGACAAAGAGTGTATGTCCTAAGCTGTTATCAAATAATAATAATAATGATAGTAATAAAAGAGAAAATATATAATAAACTGCACAGCATAAGACATGCCCACTGCAAAACAACAAAGCAAAATGCATATATGTTCATGAACAGATTGTAGATTTAAGTGTATTTTTCCAAAACGTTTTAGAGTTAGGAAAAACATTTTCCAAACTCCTTGATACTTTCATCTTAGGTATCATAAAGTATCATGATGTTGTACATTTTACAGTGAGATCGTGTGAAATTACGTTGTTTTCCGAGGAAATTTCTTTTAAGGTTATGGAACTGGCCAAGTTGAAAATCATGGTACTGTGACGATGGCAAGTAGATGATAATATAAATGTGCAGTAGGAAATGTTGATATTGAAAAGCCAGCAAAGTGTGTAAATGATAAGTTTACGGGTATTTACGAAAATACACCTAAACAAGTCAGTGATATTATTTTAAGTAGGCCTACATTGAATGAAACAAGTCATCTTGATCAGTTTTCAAGAATAAAGATTCATACAAACATTGATACAATATTGACTTACCGTATACCTCTTTCCCAGGATTCTTTTTAGTAAACGTGTTTAGTATAGCTGTGGCTGAATTGATTAAATAACTGGATTTTTTCGTAATTTAAAGCAGTGGTGCTGAGCGACTCTACTGCTTGATCAAGTTTCCTGGGAAGCTCTGGGAGTTGTATAAGTATATTGCAATATAATATGAACCCTTTCTTGACAGGGCTTCTCTTTAGTGTGTACTCTACCAGGAAAATGGTGTCAGAGCAATTTAATGAACCTTTTCTTGACAGGGCTCTCTAGTGTGTTCTTTACCAGGAAAATTGTATCAAAGCAATTTAATTGACCAATCGATCAATGATACACAGTACTTGCATACCCCATTTAGGCGTCTATTCGTACAAGGGACCCACGGCTTTACGTGACTTCCGAACCACGGAGCAAGTAAGTTTCTGGCCGGTAAACAAAGAGACGAAAACCACCCATCCCGGGGCTCGAACCCATACCTCTGTATTACGAGACCCGTGCTCTAACCGCCTTCTTTAGTGTGTACTCTACCAGGAAAATTGTGCCAGAGCAACACTTTCTTGACAGGGCTTCTCTTTAGTGTGTACTCTATGATGGTGTAAATGCACCATGGGGAGAGCCAATGGAAAAAAGGGGAATCAATAGTAACAACAAATGATGGTCAATCAAGTGACCACCATGAGGAATGTGATCAAGCCATTACATCGTATTACTAAAACAGAAAGTAAATGGAAGGCGCTTGATACGGTTTCTCTCTTGTAAGTCAATTTTCTTTAGTAGCCTACAGTTTTGTTTTTTGTTTGTTTTTGATGAATTTGTTTCTTTGAACTTTATAATCGCAATAGTACTCTGCAATGGTAAAGGTGGTTTAAGAATTCAAACATCATATTACAGTACTATTTTCAACCGGGATACTCAGTTCCATAACTTTAAAGAGAAATTTCCTCGGTAAACAACGTAATTTCACACGATCTCACTTTGACAATTTTCCACATTACACTTTATACCCAAGATAATATCATTTTAATTGATCATATTTCAGTAGTATGCGACTTTAATAGTTTTTGCTTTTTACACTGATTTTCGCTTTCGCTTGCGCTTGCGCTTCCGCTTTCGCTTTCGCCTTTTACACTAAGCCCAGGGTACTGCATAGTCTTGAGCAAAAGATGTAAAATAATATGCTGTGCAAGAAATATTACTATGGGAGAAATCCTGACCTTGGGTTATTTTCATGACTGTAGTTAGCGCGGATTCGAATGGATGCTCTGGGCCACGTGAATACTTTTGAACGGTTGCCAGGGGAAACAAATCAGATTATGATGTCACTTTGATGGTGAATTGTAACATCCATGACAATATAGTGGTGATGTTAATTTTGACTTTATTCATCTAATGTGAAGACATTAACTATTGATTTTGCTTTAAAGGCCCAAATATGCCAAATCAGCTAATTTTAGCTACAAGTTGTTAAAAAAATGAAATTTTATTTTTAATATATAAAGGATCAAATAAAGGAACATGTCCCCCACGTGCCCCCTCTTCCGCCGCCCATGGAGACACACGCTAAACTCGTGTGACGGAATTGAGATTGTGCGGCGATATAATTACCCCCATTTGCAAACCTCCTCTCAACGAATGGCCCATTTTTTAATTTTCGCCTATGAATGACCCCTATGAATGATTTTCATTAAAATTAGTAACTGACTAAATGCTCTTAAGTTTTCGTTTCGAATAAACCTATTTTTTCCGACAAAAATGCATTCTTATAATGAATGAGTGCATTATAAAGTATAAATTCAAGATTTAAGACATGTCAAAGGACTTATTGGTGATTACCATAATATTTACGTTAAAAGTGAAGGTGTGCATACCAACTTGCGAATATTTTATTTCCGAATATATTTGATTGATTTGGAGTGAAACGCCTGTTTGGAGTTTTTGCATTTTGTACTAAAGATGTTTAACTAAATCATATGAATACAAACAAATCTAAAACAAACCGACACCCTTCTTCAAATTAATAATGGGCTTTATATCCCCAGTTTTATATTGTCATAGATTCCTTTGTATTTTGAAAGGTTTCACTGAGAGTCTTTCACTGCACTCGGATTCCGGAGAAAGATCTTGAAGTTAATGTCTAACTGGTTTAACACTCCTATGAAGGGTAATTAAAAACAGCCACTAAAACGAAAATCAAGTTTTAGTAGCTTACCCATCACTTTCAAAGATGAGTCGAGTATCCCGGCATACCTGGTGCTTTATAATAGAGACCTTGCATGCTTTCATCAATTAATACCAAACAAAGGAATTGAACTGATGACATTTCCCGTAAAACGTGATGACGTCTCGCAATCAATTCAACTAAATATTGTAAATAACCTTCTGATAATGGCGCATTCTTATTGTTTGGGCAATGAATATTATCATTTCTGTGAAGATCTCTAGTTTAAAGGTGCTGATGTGAGTATAAACTATTTAAAAGGTTTTTTTTTACATCTGCTTTGACCATATAATGGTTTTACACCTTTTAGCCCTCAATAAAGTGTAAAAAATTCGATGTTTTAACTTATAAAGCCTCGTATTTCGACTTTCAGATTTTGCCTATTGAGGTCGACATCTTTGACATAAACGGCTGTTTTTTCAATGATGTTATTTAACAAAAAGTACATGTGCGGTTAAGGAAGTGTCACAGCAAGTCTTTTTGATACAAAAAGCATAATATTATCAACAAAAAGATTTATTTTAGCGAGTGTATAATTTAGAGACTTTACTCTTTATGAACACTAAAAATCGAGGTGATTGAACATATGTAAGTTGGCCAAAACTCGTAGTAAACATAGCGTTCCGCTCTATCGCTTACTCAAAGGGACTCAACCCTTAAATTGTATATTAAGAGCACGAACATTTATATAAAAGCATGACTAATTAAAGTTTGCCATAGTTATATCTCGTGAAAATTAAAGGATGCGTTTTAAAATTTTATCATTATCTGTCTTATTTTGATTGATATGCAATGAACAAAGTTCCTTTACCATAGTTCTATATCTTATATAAGACCAGGAAAGGCATTAAACAAATGAAGGACTGAATTCAAAGAGGCAGCTAACTTAGTCTATCTGAATTCATAGTGATTTAAACATATAGGCCCGTATTCCAGAAAGGAGTTTAGCTAAACCACGGTTTTAATTCTCCTCAACAGCATGGCTCATTGAACTGTTCCACTTGAAAGCTGCAATGGTGCGTATCATTCCTGGACAGTTGAAGTTCAGTTAAATCATGGTTTAGCTAAACACCTTTCTGGAATACGGGCCATTGTCATTACTCTTAGCTTCAATGGTATAACACAATTATAACCAAGAATAACATCTCCCAAATGACAGAAATAACATTTCATTACAGCCAATTAGTTTTCTTTAAGATATTTCTAAAAACTACGCAATCATCAATGAATGTCTTCTCTTGATATATGATGTTATTTTTATCCTTCTTTTCAATCCTTTCTAGATCAGCAATCTATTGAGCATGTAATGTCTATTGTTGATAATACAAAGAAAAGTGCACCTAGTTTTCATTTGCTTAATATAACAGCACATTTCAAAAGACAGAGCAATTAAGTGATACATTTTCAATCTTATTCTTTGTAACTATTGTAATGAAAGACCGTATGGTCCATAAAGACCTTGACATATGGATAAGCTATAATTCTATAGCCTTTTTTCCTTAAATTTATGCAATTTCCAAATTGGTGATTTTTTAATAGATAGTCAATTATAGCTAATCTAATAGAAGTATATATAAGAAAGCAAGCTTATTTCACAATGCGTATTCTTATTGAACTAACAATAGCATAATATAATATATATTTTGATAGTTCCATTAGATTTACTTTCATTCATCTAATTCTATTTTTAAATTGGGACACTCTGTAGTTTAAGTTAATATTGCTAAATTATTACATTTGATATCGACTATTGTGCTGAATTTTATGGTTTTTATTCTTACGAAGAGATGTATTAAAAATATGTTATTGTATCGTATCAATAGTAAAAACAGAATTGAAGAGGTTTATAAATGCAATGATTAATGTAACTGACTTTGTATTGTTTGTATAAGTATATGTGACCTAGAAAGATAAAATGTAGAAAGAATAATCTTTTCTTCGCCATCTGTCCCTTTTTCCTTGATTTGTATCGGTTTTACAATAACAATTACTGCTATTGGGGTTTTAAAAGACATTCATAAATTCAGCTTTAAACCAAAAGGTAGCATGCGGTCTTTTAACATTTTCATTTTTTTTTTCATTAGTTTTAGTTTAGGAAATCAGTACAATGGTAGGGGTCAAAAATCTTCAAATCAGTTGGAAAATGAATAAAACTGTTAAGCCATTTGGACGAGATCTACCAAAGTCCATTCACCAAGAGTTTCCTAGAGAAGATTAAGATTCAATATACATGAATTAATTACACTTCAGTTAAACACATTGGCAAAACTAATATTACTTTGGGTTTTTTTTTCTCCGTAAGGTTGGTGTGTATATTTTCAATCTTCCGGATTTAAATACGCAAATATTTTGGTAGCCATGAATAAACAATTGACATAACTTGCTTTATTGGCAATGTATATTTCCATATTTTTAATTCTAATAATTTTAAATTTGCTACATGCAAAATGCATTACCCTTCCTATTACAAATAAAGTAATGACTAATTATGAGATATCAATTTGTTGATGAATCACAGGAAAAATTAAAACCGCTAACAATGTTTGTTATCTGTTTAAAATTTCCACCAATGATCATTAAGATAAGTTTAATTCTAGTATAATATAAGGATTGTATATACTTGGAGAAGCAATGTTAAAGTCATATCATAAGTTTTTTGAATTCAACTGGGCAAAAGAATGAAAATTGTTATTTTGGCATAATGATCTTAAAAAAAACATAGGTATTTGTTAGTTTTCATTTTATTCTTTAAGAGCTATTTTTTAAGAATGTTGACCAAGTTCACACATTCCCGATAAATTTGTTAGAAGTATCATCGGTACAAATTTAAATATAAATTACACAACATATCAAAAGTTCTCTTGATTGTATAATACGTACTGAAATCTCCACTCTTGAGGTACGGTATTGTAATGAATTGGAAAAGAACAAGCCACTATCGTGACTGCAAAACTTCTCATGACTACAGTTTAGAAAATACATGGTTATGAATTTCCTTTGGACAGATTATTGTTAAATCATTTGTTAATAAAATCAATAAGATAAGCCACAGAGCTATTTGGTTGAAATTGTACAAATCTACAAGGTTTTACAATTGATTTCTAAGAATTTCTAAAATGGTCAGCATTTGTCCTTAAACTGATTATGGTAAATCATGTGCTAAATAAAGTGAAGCACTTCTGTCTTTAGGTAATATAAAGAAATATAAGGGCAGCATCAAACAAATTTGACCTCAATACGGTTCACGTAAAATAAGCATTTGACGATAATGAATTACATATTCTGCTTTATAAAATTAATAACAATTCTTTGAGCTAGGTAGATTAAGCTTAAAATTTTAAAGCTTAACCTGGCAAGTTCAAAGACTTAAAGCTATTTTACTTTAAAGGGACTAGCCTAGATTCCATTAAGAATTAAAAAGTTATGGAAATGATCTAAATATCCAAAAAAAGTACAAAAATTTACAAAAAATTTGGCTCAAATTGAGAGAGAATCAATTTGCAATATATCATTCTGTGATAACGGTGTGACTATCCGGTGTTTTCTAAATCCTAAATTTGTACCTCGGATTGATTTACCAGAAAAAATATCAAGCAAAACTCCAGGAGATAATTAAATACATGTTAAAAGAGAAACGATGTCATCAAAACTAATCTAAACCAGTCCCTTTAATAATATACTTTGCTTTTGTTATGAAACATTTCATAGTTGGCATGGAGCCATTTTTCTACTTTCCCGTTACCTCAATTCAATTTGATGAATCCCATACTTCATAATAACGATCAAGATAGAATTGAAATATTGAAATTGATCTTACTGACCATTCATGATGAATGCCTCAGTTGTAAGCTTAATTAACTGCAGGGCGCACAACACTAAATAATTAGCACTCGCAATCCGGCATTTCTAAAATCGGCAAAATTGACTGCCCTTCTAAAAACAGGAGTTCAAAACGTATAGAAGGGCAATATGTTTGGTCAATATTTTGTTCTTATTATAAAGTTAGGTTTATTTAAAGATGATCTGATGCCATTTTTGATCTCCAGATTAATTTGGTAAAATTTAAAGGGTTTTTCTTAATTTGCGCTTGATTCTGGAAATACAAAATTCGGCTGTCGGTGATAGGGGGCGTTATACTTCAGCGTCCAGTTTCTCGAAAATTTTGCCTTGAAGGTGTACTTTTATGATCATTTTGTGTTAGAAGAGATCATAATCATCTGAGAAAAGGCAGTGTTGAAGCAACCAGTTGCTTTAATATTGAGTTCTCGGGTGATTTTAGGAAGCCATTTTGTACAGTAAGTCAATGGGAAGCCCTATTGTGGTGTGACGCCTGCATGGTCAAGTCCCAGTGTGCTGAAGTTTGGGTCATTACAAGCACAAAACAAGCTGAAGATATAAGGCCTTTCAGAAAGTTAATACATTGAGCAACCTTTGCTTAATTACATTGATTTGTTTGCTTCCTGTTTGCTATTGAAACTATCGAATATTTTTTTCCATAACCAATTCTTGTCACTAAAGTTAAGATGAAGCAAACGACCTTTGTACATTTAAACACAGAGTCTCTGCCCTTAAGACACAATCATATTGACTTTTATTATAACGGATGTTTGAAAAGCAAAAATAGTTAGTAGTCACCATATTAGATAATTAAATCAGAAATATATATTAATTTAATTTTGTTTGTTGCTGAAAAAATAGTCAAAGAGGGTTTTTCATTTTTATTCTTTTGATAAATCTAACTTCAGTTTGTAGGAGACATGGAACTTTGTTTTTCTTCTGACAAGTTACGTGTAAACATTTAAACTTAAATAAATAATAGACAGATATAGCAATATGCTTTTTGGTAACAATGACCCATAGTGATTAAATTAAATTCTAAGGATAAAAATGTGATTATCCACAACAAACATCCAGTCAAGTCGAATTTGTTTTATTGTAGATTCAAAAAGAACAAGTCTTCTTAAAATGACACTTAACTTAGCAGAGTAACAATCCTTTTATCAAAACCAAGAAAACTTGCATAAAAACGTTTAATTCTATACAAATTTTCTATTTGACTACATCTAGAAAATATTAGTTTTTAAATATTTTGGAGTTATAGCAGTGTTAGGCGCATTTGAATACATCTAAAACAAAACAAATATTTTGAAGTTGAAATGAAAGCTGATGCAAAATGGTAAAATGCCAAGAGTTTCAGAAAGGCATGAACATTTCAAATCTGCAAAATTATAATTGTGTCAAAAAATGACTTTGTATTTTGTACTGTAGCTCAACATGAAAAATGAAAACTTTACTGGAGGTTCGTGATAACACCATGCGTTTCGCATTTCCAGAACATCAGTATATATTTGTTTTATATACCTCATTATTAAATTTCAGATTTCTTTCATTTTTACATATAACCAAAAGCATAATTTAGTTATTAATCTCATTTAAAACTCACACTCACACAATGCTTACAACGAACATTAGGTTAATGTACAAAAAGGCTTTGTGTGTAAGTTTGATGCGTGCATGATTTTATGCATGAAAATGCTTCCCGTGTAAGGTAAATGACGCTTGACCTAAATAGTACTTTCAAAACTACTATATAGCGCTAAATAGTATTTTCAAAAGTACTATAATAGCACTAAATAGCATTCTTAAGAGTTAGGACTAATTAGGACTTTCCTCGATATGGTTGTAGATATTATAAATCAGGTGACATAGTTTTACACAATTACTTATGTTAGATTTATTAAAGTGGTATAAAATGGCACAAGTATATATAGCAAGGTGTTAAATATAAGTGAAAGACAGCCTTCAACATGTGTGGTATGTATAATCTGCTATGAGCACTTGATAGTACACAGCATTGCTATTACCAAATGATTTCCTCAATTACATAGTATTGGAAGAGCAAAGGTTCTTGCACTCAAATCAATCGTCTAAACAAAATTACAAATCAAAGCTCACTTCCTCTTCAACTTTTTTCTCATCAAATATACAGATGGCTGATTGTGACAGGTACTTGACATTGAAGCTCTGAAACTGATCATATAACTTGGGTATAAACACTAATTTATTTATATTATTTTTTATATTTGTAACAGCTTTTGGACAATTTTCATAAGGTCAGTGACAAAAGAGTCATTCTACTGCAATGAATCTACACACTGACAAGTCCTTGCCCTGGAAAGCATCTTTGTAGATTTAAAATGTCAATCAATTTACAAAGGTTGTTAGTCTTTTGCCGATTCAATGCAATGACTGAGTGACCACATGTAAGTTGTGGGCACATCTGTTGTGGGCACATCTCAAGTAAGATGATATCAAATTGTTTGAGAGGAAAATAGAACTGCCCTAGCCTATTTCAGAAACTCTTGCTTGCGGACTGCTCGCAGGTGAAACCTGATATTAATTCTGTGACTATTTTTGCTGCTGTTTGTTTCATTGAAAAGTCTTATGCAATTGCTAAATGACCTTAAATGGATTTTATGCAAATCTGCAAAGAAATGTGATATCAAATAAACACGTCCTGTACAGATACGTCTCTAGGTCAGTTACCTTAACCCATTTCTAATATCTTTTAACTGAGTAAAATAGCCAGAGTATATATGTGGCCGTCCAGCTCGTTTGAGCCGTAATTGCAAGGAACTTCATTTTGCGCTTCAGATGAAAATACATGTCAAGGTCGTAATTTGCCAAAATTGATTTTTTGACAGATTCACAATCCTTTTGATTACTACGAAACACTAGCAAGGTTTCATTTCAAGAAAATGATAGGAAATAAGACATAAATCTGCATATTTTTAAGACAATCACCAGAAAACATAGGGCTTACTGATCGTTAAATGCGTTTATCTCAGTTATAGTATACCTATTACACCCTGACAAATTTGATGGACCATAACTTGACTTCTGGAAATCAAATGAAGTTCATTGATGATTAAGGTTATAACATGGTCTTTGCAAATATTTAAAAAAGGGAAAATGACAGGCGGTTGCATTTACGGCTGGTTTGGGATGGACGGTCACATATATATAACATTTTTCGATTCTATTCGTTTTCCTGGATGAAAATCTATTTGGCATTTAATGAATTGCATATAAATCTGTAGGGTAAAGTGACATTGTAAGATAATCTTAAAAATATCATACTCTTGACATTTAGTTGTTAATCCTTTACAAATGCTATCTTTGGAAAATCACTACTACTATAAATAAGGAACGTTACATGTTCAGATTCCTATGCATTTGACACCAAAAGTTTCTTCAAAAACCAAATAACAATGGCTGGCCACACAGGCTCTGAGGAAGCCTGTTGCTTGCTGCAGTCATAGTCCAATAATTTTTTGAAGAAACCTTAATAGCACCAGCGCTTTATCGTTTTGTTGGTGTCAAATGTATAGGAATCGGAACATGAAATAAGCCTTCTATTGTAATATCTTTTGCATCATCATCATCGTCATCATCTTTCAGCTGTGCAGTCGGCAATCACATAGTTTCTCCATTCACTGCTATTTTGAGCCAGTGTCCAGATAACATTTGGTTGCAGCATGTTATCTTTGTCACCAAGCAGATTGTTTGAATGTAGGGAAAATAAGAGGTTCTCTGTCTCCCTGGTGTGTAAAGGGCGTATGTCATATAGGGTTCTTCCTCTGGCATTCTTAGAACATGGTCAAGGAAGGTCAGTTATCTCAACCTCACTCCTTTGATTGCTGTCTTTGTTTCTTCAAGAGTTGGTGGGTCCTGACAAATTGGAAGATAGTGGTAAGCTGTTAAAGGCAATTCTGGAAGAAAAAAATATTTCATCAAGATATTGTTCGGCAAAAACGTATATATACTTGTTATATAAGGTTGATCTTGTACAACTGGATTTGTTTTCATAATACCAATGATAAATACCTCCTTTTTGGTAACCAGTGGCCCATGTCGATCACACATGGGAATAACAACATGTTGAGTTATAATATGACATCAATTAACTTTTTCGTATTACAATGCAGCAGTAGTTGCCCTTACCTACTTTCTAATCTTGTATTCCATCATTATGACCTTCAAAGGAATCAAAATATTGTGATTGATCTAACTTACCATACCTGATTTTGATGATGCATGTAAGATTTCAAGATTGATTTACTGCAAGGTCAAGTTCAAAGACCTTTTTTTCTTTACTAATATTATTTGTGTACTGTTTTTAACTTAACATGGGATAATTTAAAGGAAAACAATTGAGCAACTTACCTTTACACACAGCTCACTATAAACTTGATTATTATCATAATCAAATTTATATATAATGAAATTAAAAATCATCAACTTCCTGGATTAATGAGTATATCGTATATGTCTTTCAATGACTAGATTGTTATATGATTGTTTATATTGTAACTCTTCTTTAATATAATGCTATATAACTTTTAAGTTTAGCAATAAAAAAATTGTGCGGGTATCAAAATTAGTGTTAACAAAGAATAATTTAAGTATTGCTGCATTACTTCAAAAATATAGAGAAAAACATTTACTGTACTTTACTATATGTGATGGCTCACCCCGAAATGGGGGACTTTGCAGATGATATCAATTTTGATTTTATTATTTCATCTGTTACAACATTTTCTAAGCTTTAAAAACCTTACTTGTTAAAATTGGTCAAGTCGATCAAATTTTACAACAGAAAATCTACTGGAAATTTTTATTATTTCTTTATTTTTGCTGCCTGTTTTCATCAGTTTCTCGAAAAGTGTTCTGTCCCAAAGTCCCCCTTTTCGGGGTGAGTCATCACAAATAATAGCGCACATTATTATAGTGCCTCTTCTAATTGGTATTGATGGTATAGGTTGATATTTCATTTTGTGGCTTATTTGAAATTTCCTGATTATGTAAATATGAGGGGCACTCTGGCAAAATGAGAGGAAAGTCAAGCTAAAAATTTTGAGAAAACAACTACTGATATGAAACATAATTTGTTACCATGCTCAATGGCCCATATTGCTAATACTTTAAAGTCGAATTTTGACAATTCTTTATTTTCTGAATTGCCTTACATGCATAAATTAACATATTTATGGAAAAGACAACAGGAAAGTATGACAATTTATATATCATTTTGGAGCTAAGGATATGACAAAATTAAATATTTAATAAACTCATTTTGAAAATTGAGGCTTTCCTCTCATTTTAGCGGAACACCCCACATATAATTGTAATGTTCGCAACATTGCAAAGTAACAAGGAATCCAGCTGAAACAACTGCTCATAAAGGGAGTCCTTGCCCTTCATAAAAACCATGGTCATAAATGTCCAGGCTCACTTACAGATGTGTTCTATGAAGAACGAGTACATTAGCTTACCTGAACAATGTACACTTAGCTTAAATGCTGATCTGGTATAATTAGCACTTTTTCAGTATGTTTGAGAATAGGGAGCCAGAAAGATAAACAATTAGTTTATTATTAATGTTGTTTGTTGAGTGGTAAGGTCTCTGGATCAAATTTTTTATTGAGTCGATTACAATAAGGTGTCTAAATATTAATGGACTACACTAATATCTTTAAAATTAAGTTCTGGCATGGTTTAAATTTCTGTAAAATCAAAATGAAAGCAGTTATTTATTTGAAACTTTTTATACATTCATTAATTATCCTGAACTACATAGCATATTAACAAAAATTGCATAGCTTACCTCCTACTTCAGATCAAAAAGTTATTGAAAATACCTCATACATCACTTCCTTTCTTTAACAATTCTTTATTCATTTAAATATATCTGTGTAGGCTACAACAATATAGATATTTCTTGTAAAATCATACAAAAACCCTAAATAGAATGTGATAAATAATTTAGTGGGATATGAAATTATGAAGTTGTGTTCTTATTTTGCACAAACTAGAAATGAAACAATATTTTGGATTAACAAAACAACCAATTGTAAATATTGTTAATAGGAACAAGATATGTGACGCTTTACAAAGGTACAAGTTGTCAGTTTGAAGTATAAATTCAGATAAGACTTGCTAGAAACAAAAATGTAGCATTTAAAGGATCACAAGCTATGAATAAAAATGCATAGATAAAACAGTTTACATTTTACTAAAGAAAAGTAATTTTGTAAGGCTTTTTAGAAATTCTTGAGCCAAAAAAAATTCTTTTTTGCCGATTTTGCCACATTTGACCATATTTTTTAAAATTACATTTGCCTTATGTCTGTATCATCAAATCTACCTCTAGAAATGTATATACCGTATTTATATGGTTATACAAGTAGTTTGAATATAAGAGACAATTTGATCAAATTATGGCTTAACCTAAGCGTTTACACTATATTTCCTCAATTTATTGTGCACAGCAAAGAATAATACAATAATTTGTCAAATGTAGTGGTTGCCTAATTATAATTCCAAAGGGTAAGGATACTTTGGCTATACATTCTATAATTTTGAATTAGTCAGTTATAAAATCAGAAAAATAAAAACAAATACTGTTAAAAAGCCAGAGAGTAAATTGGTTAAAATTTGACAATTCACAGTTAAAAAAATTTCCTTGAACAGATTATTGTTAAATCATGTGTTAATAGAATTGATAAACCTTAGGCTTAGAGTAACTTGTTCAAATTGTACAACTCTCTTGCCAAAATCTAATAATTGAATTGAATTACTGGAATGGTCAGGATTTGATTGTGGTTAAATCAAGTGTTAATAAAATGAAGCACTTTAGATATCTTTATAGGTAAAAAGCTTTATTGGTAATAAAGAAAATATTGTCTTTTAAAAGGGCAATAAGAGACGATGTCAATCCAAATACTAACCACCAAAGCTCCATCGACAATTGCAAAATAAAATAAACATTTAATGATGATACTGGTCATTTCCAGAAATGAATTCTATGTCCTGTTTGATTTAAAGCTTAATCTACTAAGCACAAAGAATTGTTATTAATTCTATCAAATCCATTTTACTATAGGCATTTTGTTTGTTATGAAATATCTCATGATTGGCATGGTGCCAGTTTTCTACTATCAAGTTACTCCAACCCAATTTGGTAAATCTCATACTTCATATAATGACCAGCAGGGAATTGAAATATTGAAATTGATCTTACTGTCCATTCATGATAAATGCATGGTTCAGTTGAAGTTGTAAGCTTAATTAACTGCATGGTCAAGTCCCAGGGGCCAAGTTTAAAGACCTTTAATATTAACTGTGTGCTTAAGATTGTTTCATTACAAGCACCATGCAAACTGCTTAAAATAAAGATGTCCCTTCTGTTGTATTCTGTGGGATATAATAACAGATAGAGCTCTGATCAATACTGGACTAACCTAGATTGGCAATTTGCAAAATTGCATTTCATTAGGTTTTTAAAATTGAAATATAGACCGGGAGCAACTAAGGTATTATTATCTGCTTTGACTTTCTTTGTCAAACTGATGATAGATAAAGAATCACTTTCTATAATAGTTGGTACGTTGCACTTTAAAACTTTACATATTGATTAACAAATTATTGCAAAGATAATTTGGATGGACAAAAGTTATAACACAGTTTGCCAATCTGTGAGCTTCACAGTTTTGCCAATATATGTGAAAGACTATCCATAGCATTCAATTAATCATTGGCTATACAAACAAATGCCTGACAATATTTTTAATTGGATGATTTCTTTGCCAGTTACTAAATCGTTCATCAAGGATTGAGCACCACAAGCTTGTGTCTTCAAACTGCATAACATTAATTTCAAGAAGAAAGATTCCAAAACCTCATTGTTCTTTCCAGATGAAATAATTTAATTAGATAATCCATCCAGAGAGCACCATCACATCTTAATATCTTTTAATTTGGGGATTGTTATTATGCAGGTATAGTTGAGTGAGACAAACTCTCAAATAATGGTTTAAGCCCACTGGCAAGGAACTTTTATTCTGCCTAATTAATGGTGGAAGTTAATACAGTATGTGTTCTTATAGCTGTGAAATGGCAACATATACATCTTTAAAAATCTGATAGAAGAAAAAGATAGCATCATCTGATGCTGTATCATCAGAAGTATGTTTCTTTTTTTCTGATTTGTGTTTTGCTAACCTTTCCCAAATACCCTAAGGCATTACATTATTCTTCTTGATTTGCATCTGATCAAATTATTAGTGTTATGCAATCATCTTCAATTGAAGATACAAGTCCTTTCAGGAAGTTAATATATGAGAAACCTTTGCTTAATTGCATTAATTTGTTTGCTTCCTGTTTGCTATTGAAAATATTAAAAAACTTTTTTCATATCACTAAAGTTAAGATGAAATCAAATGATCTTATGAGTCCCTGTACTTAAGACTCAATCATAATTTGACTTTTATTACAATAATAATTTATGATTTCGAACAAAAAGTAAATCAGTATAATTGTTTTATTCATATTTTGTTCAATGCTGAAAAAGAGTAATTGAATCAAGAAATATTTTTTAATACACTGGCGGTCAAAAGTGTTTGCGCACAAAACCTTCTACCAGCCATATCTCGAGAACTGTTCATCATTTGCTTCATTTGTTTGAATTTTATATTTTACATATATAGATCTAAAGAACTCAACAGGAATTGCATTCACCGCTTTTGAAAATATGGCATGCTAAAAATACTGTATACTTTCTTCTGCATATTCAAAAATAGAGTTTAAATACATAACTGCAGGCTCATTCCAGTAAAAACTAAACCTTTTTTGATTTCAAGCAAAAAATCAGCTTTTTTGTTCGACCATGTGAGCAAATTTTCAGTCATACGTTTGTTACTCGGTATGTGAAAAGTATTTTCTAATCACAAATTTTGAATTTTTTCTACCCGTGCATGAATGAGCACATGTTTTCATTCAAAAATGTCACAAACGTTACCAAAAAGTTACACCAAAATGTCACAAACGTTACCAGACATTACACAACAAAACATTGCATTTTAAGATATCCTGACAATAGAATTTCCTACCACTTTAATGAACTATTTGTGAATATGTTACCAATAATCTGTGACAAGCGCAATAAAAAATTCGCTAACATGTCAGAGAAATTTTACTTTGAAGTCATTTAGAGCAAAACACTATTTCCGTGCGAGGTCACAAACGTTACATGAACTTTAATCAGTATTTTGGAAATTATTTTAATCTTTAAACACCTGCATGTGTTGATCATACCAGTGAGCACCATTATCAACAACGAACTCGTTGATATAATGTTTATGCTAGGTTCTGTGGCCATTTAAATGTGAAATTTTCCAATTTTTCGGTCACAAACGTTACTTTGGAATCACCCAGGTCTTTACGCTTCACCCAGGTCTTTACGCTTGCACGTTGATATACGAGCATTGAATAATAAACTACATAGGTACATATCGAGAAATGTGTGTGGTGTATTTGTATACGGTACAGGAAAACCTGCCATTTTTATGGTAATGAAAGATTGTTTATCAGAGGAAACATGGATTATTTTTTATTGGACACATAATCTTTTTAAGAGTCTTGGTCGTTTGATATAATAATTAGGTTTTTGCCCGTTTTTAAGCTTTCACAAACACTTTTGATTACCAGTGTATATTATTCTTTTGATTAATTCAATCTCAGTTGATGGAATCTATGCCACATCTTTGTTTACCAACAGTTGAAAGTGTAATCCTTTCAAGTTAAAAGAATAACAGATAGGAAAATACATTTTGGTGTTTGAGAATAAATAGAAAACCATGAATTCAAATATGTGATTTATTACCCAAAACTTCAAGTAAAGGCTGCGAACTATATTAAATTAACTAGCCTTAAATATGTTGTTTTAAAACAAGCTTATATTCAAATACAATATAACCACAAAATAAACCATGGCCAGCTTCATAGTTTCTGTGTCAAATACTTGTTATGGTCAGCAATCAATGTGTTGACGTGGAAGTCACTTGAAGAGGAAGTGAGTTTTGTTTTGTAATTTTCTTCAGATGATTGATAGGAGTGCAAGAACCTTACTCTTGCTATTGACTATTAGCTGAGTGGCGACAACTTACGTGATATGTCACAGACGTATATTATGAGTATTGTTAAATCCTTTTTCTGGCTGATTCAAACAAATACAGTGTAACAAATGTCAGAAAATTGTTTTACCCAAATCATCCAGATCAATAAAAAAAATATATGTGCATAATCGTTTGGACATGCTGAGTTTTAAAAAGTCAAAAACCAGTTCCATCCAAACTCAAAACAAACTTGCAGAATACCCAAGTTACGTGATCAATTCCATAGCTTCAAGGTCAAGTACCTGTTTTGATCAGCCATCTATATATTTGATGGGAAATTTGAAGAGGAAGTGAGCTTTGATTTGTAATTTTGTTCAGATGATTGATCCAAGAGCAAGGATCTTTTTTGTTAGTTCTTTTGATTCAGTACCAACATCACACACATGCCGTAAGTAAAGCAGTGGTCACAATCCATCGAACGTGCACGTACGTGCTGTCTGCATGCAAAAACATAGGCAAAATCATGCATCCCATATGTTGTAGGTACCGACATTTGACAAATTTTGAGAGCAGAAAGCATGTTCATACATAACAGAATCCTAATATACCAAATTTAATATGACCAGCTAAAATAATAGCTCCAACCACTTGCTCCAAGGTAATTTACACGTTACGAAATCTTTTTCAGATGAATACCAGTATAAATCGTCCTTTTCATCAGCTACTTTTAACCTATTGATTGAGTGACCAATATCACATTAAGAGATACTTAAGTCTACATTCAGTTTACCAGATCCGTTTTCTTGAAGAAATTATATAATCAAAACATATAGAGTCACCAGTTTAGAACTCACAGTTAATTTACCTTAAGTCACACAAATCATGAAAAAGTAACAATCAATATTAAATTACATAAAAACAATGCGCGCAATTTTTACTTGAATCTTTTGAAAGATAACTGTCATAGCTGCAAGGTCAATTACTCATCATGAACACCAATCAATGTATTTGACATGCAAGCTAAAGAGGAAGTGATCTTTGATTTGTAATTTTGTTCAGATGATTGATTTGAAAGCAAGTACCTTTTACTTTAAATTAGCAGCTTAGACATATCGATTGAGTGACATCATGAGAGGAGCTCTGATGAAATGAGTGGAAAGTCTCAAATTTCAAAATTCAAATTTACATTTCAAATTACATATTTTCATTTGTCATGCTCTCAGATTTCGAATGATATATAATCATATTGTAATTATTTTCTTCATTTAGAGATCAAAATTCAGACAGAATATCTAATTACTATTAATTAGCCACAAATCAAGTTCAAAGTTGTTAGATCTTAAAAAATGTAAGAGTAAAATGTGATCAATTAACCTTGTCCATGTATAATTGCAATTCCATGCATAACTGACTATCTTAACTTCTGATATAGTTAAAGGAATATGCATGAATGCGTTTTACACCAAAATACAACAAAACAATTCAACATAATGTCTTGACTTCAGAGACCATTTATTTAAAAATTTGCAACAATTTGTTCACTTTGTCAGAGCTCATATTAGAAGACATATCATCCTTTTATATAGGACACACCTGGAACTCAGTCCAATCCTCAGAATATATTTGTGCAATACCAACATCGATTTCCTTTAAAATATTGATAAATTCATAAGTGTCTATACGGTTACCTTATGTGTACGTTATGACATTTATCTAAACAATATGTTATAAATATACAGAACAATATATTCTGAAACTAGAAGCAAGTTTACATATATGCATATCTAATATTTTCTCATCCCTAAGAGTGTGCATATGTATTAAAAAGCTGTCTGCTGCATTTGGAATGACTTTTTTCGTTTTCATAATACCCTATATAAGTTTTAAGGACATGACATTTATCTTGACCAAATGTATCAAATCAATTTAAAGCTTTTATTAGAAAACAAGGAATGAAATTTTTAAAATTTAATCTGCTATTTCTTGATTGTGATAATGATGAAGGTGATGAAGATTTCTTTAAACACTTACAATCTAAAATAAGAAGTTACAGTGGTAATAATAAAAATAATAATAAAAGAACTGTGATATAACAGTTTATCTTAATCTTTTAAGTTGCCAGGGGTCAGTATAATCTTTGTATTATTTGCTTGATCAAGTTCAAAGACCATTGTGATTTCTTCATCAAGTTGGTTCATTTTGGCTCATCAGAGATATCACATCATGCTTTGTTAAAAGAATTAAAGAAAACACTCATTACTCAGTATAGTGGAAATCCTGAAGAACAAGCAAAGTGAAAGATTCTATGAAAGGTCATTAAATAATACACTGATGCATCTGGTTTGCTTGTTTTATTCTACAATTTCATTTTGATCTGTACTCTTGTCAATTCAACTTTCTTGGTGACTCTTCGGTCTAAGCTTTTTCTTAAGAGGGCGCCGGGCAATTTTTATCCTTTGGTTCCCGATTTTTTGCGCCCTGTGAGACCCAGGCGACGATATTTTTCCCTACTACAGCGCCCAGGTCTTGTCGTATATAATTGTCTCTAGTAGGAGTCAAAGTTGTGAAAAAAATGATTAGAAACAGAGACAAAGAAACTTATGAGAAATTCTTGATTTCCAAATCAAATTCGGAATTAAAATTAAACAAAATACTGGTTCTCTGCAAACTTTAAAGTACAGGAGCCACTGTTTTCAGATTTCGGGCACCTGGTCCATGTCCGCTTAAGAAAAAGCTTGTTTAAGTCAATTTGTGTTCTTGACTATCTTACACCAAATCCTTTTTTTTTTTGGGTTAAAAATTCAACTGAAAAAATCTATTTTCCATGAGTTTTTTCTGAGGTGAAATTTTGGCACAAAGCAATATATGGATATTCCTATTGATAAAAGATTACTTTAGCATTTTGGCAAATATCATTTGTATTCAATAATCATCCTGTGACAACAATGCAAAATTAACCATCAAGTTATTTGATACTCTTGTCTTTATCAACAATGTACAGTGAGCTGAATCCATTTCAGAAGTAAGTTCTTGCCTTGCAAAGCATCTGTGCAGAATCAATATATCAATCAATTATCAAAGGTTGTTAGTCTTTTGCCAATCGTTATGCAATGACAGAGTGACCACAGGTAATTCGCAGGCACATCTGTTAAGTAAGATGATATCAAATTGGTTTTGACAGTAATAGAGCTGCCCTGACCTATTTAAGAATATCTTGCTTCTGGACTGTTTACAAATGAAACTGGTATCAATTCTGTGACTATTGCTGATGCGTTTTTTCATTGCGAGATCTTATGCAATCATTGAATGACCTTAAATGGATTTTATGTAAATCTGTGAAGTAATACGATATCAAATAAACATGTCCTGTACAGTTACCTTAACCTTTTTGCAAAGTGAAATAGCCTGACCATATATAAAATTTTGTTTGTTTGTTTCTCATTTCTAATTTTCTGTATTGAAATCAATGTGACCTTCCATCGATTACATATAAATCTGTAGGATAAGGCGATATGAATACAAGTAATTTTTTATAAATAACTAGCTCCGACGTTATATGCTACGATAGTTGTTAATCTTTCCACAAAGAGATTTCTCTAAAAAGTCACTACTACTATGAATAGGATCACCTAGCTTTCTATTTTATATTAGTAGTACAATGTAACAAGAACGTGTGATCTTATTCATTCTGTCAGGTGCTGATCAAACCTACTCTTAGTACAATGGTTTGTTTGTCCAATTGATAAAAGAAAATCACTTGCTATATTTGGTATGTTGAACTTGTTATATTTTGAATTTCAAATTTCATAGATAATTTGGACACAAGTTGTAAATAAAAACTTGAACCCTTTGTAGTATTGGAATGTTGAGTGTTCATGAAAAGTGAGAAAAATATCAACATGTGTGGTATTTATAATACGCTATGTGCACTTGATGCAACATTGTAATTATTGTATGATTTGCTCAACAATATTTATAAGGTGTTCAGATTTTATTTCATTTCATCACTACATGCTTACTTTTGGTAGTTTTTTGTCTACACTTCTACTGTGTCCTAATGGTAATAAATGCTGAACAATAAAAACTATGGGGGTAAACTTTAGAATACCCTACCTCTTGTATAGTCTTAGATCAAGTCCTGCATCAATGGGTTTCAATTAAGGTGGCTTAGCACAGATAGAATTCCTCTATATATTTTTCTAATTTTTTGATATATGGTGTTTTTATATGTGCTGATCACATTTCTGAAATAAAAAATGGGGGTCACCAACTTAGTTTTTGAGAAAAACTCATTTCAAAACCACTATGTTTTACCACTTTTTAAGATTGATTTCTATGGTAAAATCAAAATAAATCGGACAAAAACACTTGTAATTAAAAAAACGGCTCTATTTTCTCTCTCTTTTTCTCACATATGTTTTGGTCCTTATATAGTTCTTTAAAAAAACGTAATAAAAAAGATGGTCACTGACTTACTTTTTGAGATATCAAGCAAAATTAAGCAAAAAATTGGCATTTTTTTAGCAATGAGTAACACCTTAAGCACTGTGCGCTTTGAGCCCTGCGTCATCAGGAGTAACGCGCATGGTCTTATGCGTGAATATAGAAATGACGCACGTGTAAGATCGCGTTATATTAAAGCGCAAGATACATACGACAGAAAGTACGCTAAAAGCCCGGGATAAATACTTTTAAATACTTTGAAATTGTGTCCAACACTGCTGACATCAGCTAACTCGTGTCCGACACCGCATCTGTGCTAGGCCACCTTAATTTAAATGCACTTTTAAGTAACAGACTTGATATAGAGTCTATATGCAGGATAAAACGCACATGCACACTAATTAACAGTAGTACCTACAAATTAGAATCTACTATTTGAAATCTGGACTTATATATGTTTTCAGATTGCATTCAAATAAATTTGAGCCACAAGAAAATTATAGCTTCTGTGTCAATTACTTGTTATGATCAGCAATCAATATGTTGACTTAAAAGTAACTTGAAGAGGAAGTGAGCTTTGATTTGCAATTTTCCTCAGATGATTGATAGTCCTGCATGAACCTTTAGGCTTGCTATTGACTATTGACTGACTGACCACAACACATTTGATACACCACGCAAGTCTATTTTAAGTATTGTAAAACCCTTTTTCTGGCTGATTCAAACAAATACAGTTAGCTAGTTCAAATGTTCTGTCCATGCATAAAAATGCATTTTGTAATCCGTAGTAAAATACTTTGTTAACCCATTACTTATTCTATTCACTGGAGCAAATAAGTATAGATAATCCCCACTTGAGAAATTGCAATCCTTAAGAATCCTTTTGTGTTTACACGATAAAAAGCACAACTAAAAAACTCTAGGCGTTATGCTTTTCGTCGAAGACAATAGCCTATCCTATAATTTGATTGACAGGCCTCTTTTGTGCTGTTAAATTAATTCGATACTTCTTTTGTCATTTACGATTTAGTTAACAAAATCCTTGTCCTTAAATGAGATAACTTACAACAAACTTGAACAGGCTAAGTGTAACAAATGTCAGAAAATTATTTTACCAAAATTAACCAAATCAATAAATGTCCATCCAGATATTTCAGAAAACAATGATACAATTTTGACCTTAATATATATCCATGATGGTTTGGTCATGCTGCGATTTAAAAAATTGTCAAAAGCATTCTATAGAAACTCAAAACAAACTTGTAGAATACCCAAGTTATGTGATCAGCTTCATAGATTCAAGGTTAAGTACCTGTCATTATCTGCCATCTATATATTTGATGAGAAAGTTAAAGAGGAAGTGATCTTTGATTTGTAATTTTGTTCAGATGATTGATCCAAGAGCAAGGACCTTTATTCGTATTTGCTTAGTGCTTTTGAGTCAATACCAACATGACACACATCATGCCACAAGTAACTGAAGTCTTAAGTAGGTATTGTTCAATAGTTTTGGATGAAATAATACAATGGGAGATATAAAAGGGCGACCCTTTTGGAAACATCACAGTGAAATCACAACAAAGTCAACAAAATGCTTGCAAAGAAATTTGTTGTCAACACTAGGTCAGTGATTGAGTGACCAATTGATTGAGTGACCAATAGCACCTGTGATTAAAAAGTACTATCTAAAGTCTACATACATTTTGTAAAATACATTTTCTTGCAAATTTTCATGGTAATCAACCTTAAAATTCACTCAAAGCATGAATACCTAGCAATCAATGTCAGATTTTAAATAGAAAACAATGGTGCAATTATAATGTTTTACTTTTACTTTTTTATTTTTTATCTTTTGAAAGATAACTGTCAATTCTTCAAGGTCAATTACCCATCATAAACAGCAATCAATGTGTTTGACATGAAAGCTAAAGAGGAAGTGAGCTTTGATTTGTAATTTCGTTCAGATGATTGATTTGAGAGCAAGTGCCTTTTACTTTGCATTAGCAGCTTTTACCTATTGATTGAGTGACCACCTTCATCATATGAGAGGAGCTATGACAAAATGAGTGGAAAGTCTTAAATTTCAAAATTTAGTTTTACATTTTACATTATATATTTTAATTTGTTATGTTCTTAGCTTTCAAATATGAAATATATTGCAATGCATTTCTGTATTTCCGTTTCGAGATCAAAATCCAGACAGAATATCTAATTATTAATAATAAGCTGCAAATCAAGTTTAAAGTTGTTAGATCATAATAGAATTTATGAGTAAAACGTGACCAATTAACTGTGTATAATTGCACTTCCTGACACAATTTACTCTCCAAAATTTTGACATTTTTAAAAGAATATGTATGAATCTCTTTTTTACCAAAATACCAAAATAACCTCACCATAATGTTTTGAATATTTGTTCAGAGACAGAAATCTTAATTTGCAACATTTCGCTCACTTTGTCGTAGCACATATCAGAACATTCATATCATCATTTATATAGGTTACACCTGGAAATCAATCCAATACTTCAATATCCTTTAAAAAATTATAAATTTATACGTGTCTATGAGGTTACTAAATGCTTGCTTTATGACATTTATCTAAACAATATGTTTTAAATATAGAGAACAATATGTTCTAAAACTAGAAACAAGTTGACATTTCATCATGTGAGTGCAAGAAAGTCGTATCAGCAATAGCTGCCATTTGTCATAAATTTGGATTCCACACTGTATAATCTCCAGTTTTGGGTCAGTGGTTCTTTAAATGGTTCTTCCGGTGACACCGTCACCTGTAGAACTATTTCAAAAGCCACTGACATATGACAGGGAAGTTTTGAGCAATTTTTCATACTCAATAGTGATGAGATGATAAATATAACAAACGGCAGCCATTGCAGATATGATTTTCTTGCACTCATATGACGATTTATGCATGACTGATATTCTCACATCCCTAACAGTGTGCATATGCATTACAAAGCTATCTGCTGCATTTTGAATATGACAATATTCCTGTTTCATGATACCATATATAAGTTTTAATGACTTCTAACATTTATCTCAAATGTATCAAATCATTAAATATGTTTAATAAAACATATAAAAGGTTGCCATTATTCCTCTTTTACAAGACAGTGATAACAAATTGGACTGTAAAATAACCAATTTACTATCAAAACTCAATTTTTAACTGACAAACCCCACTATGCATATCTGGCAAATATGCATACCCCTTACCCCTCAGTAGACCCTGCAATTTGAATGACCTTTCATTTGGTTAATGGTTAATCTTAATGTTTCAAGTTTGATATAGGGTCAGTAATAAACTTTATATAATTTCTTGCTCAAGTTCAAGGACCTTTGTGATAATTCATCAAGCAGGTTCACTCTGGAGATATCACAACATGCTTCATTTAAAGAATTAAAGAAAACACTTCCTTGATCAGTATGGTGGAAATCCTGAAGAACAAACAACATATTGAAAGGGTCTATGAAAGGTCATTCAATAATGCACTGTTGGTTTTTTGTTTTGTTCTATAATTTCGTTTTGATCTGTACTTTCTTCAATCAGTTTTATTGGTGACACTTAGGTCCATTTGTGTTCTTGACTATTTTACCCCAAATCATCTTGTTTGTTAAAAATTCAAATAGCAAAAATCTGTTTTTCCATTAGTTTTTCTGAAGTGTAATTTGTCACAAAACAATATATGATTATTCCTATTGGTGAATGTTTACTATAATTTGTTGACAAATGTCATTTTTATTCAATAATGATCCTCTAACAACAATGCAAAATCAAACAATAAATTTACTTGACACTCTTGTTTACTAACAATGTAACAATGAGCTGAATCCATTTTGAAAGTAAGTCCTTGCCTTGCAAAGCATCTGTGCAGATTCAATATATCAATCAATTATCAAAGGTTGTTAGTCTTTTGTCAATCATTATGCAATGACAGAGTGACCACAGGTGATTCGCAGGCACATCTGTTAAGTAAGATGATATCAATTAGTTTGAGAGGAAAATGGAACTGCCCTAACGTATTTGAAACTCTTGCTTGCGGATTGCTCACAAGTGAAACTGATATTAGTTCTGTGATTATTGCTACCTATCGTTTTTTCATTGCAAGATCTTATGCAATCATTGAATGACCTTATATGGATTTTATGCAATTCTGTGAAGTAATGCGATATCAAAATAAACATGTACTTCTGTATGTCAGTTACCTTAACCTACATCTAAATAAAGTAAGATAGTCAAAGCATATATAATATTTTGTTTTTGTTTCTATTTATTTCTAATTTTCTGTTTCCAAATCAATGTGACTTTCTACAGATTACATAGACAAGGTGCAGGGCCGTACGAAGCGGGGCGGCAGGGGGGGCACTTGCTCCCCCTGGCTCGAAATATCGGGACGCTGGCGGGACAAATATCAAAATATCGGGACGATGTTTTACTACTTTAACTGTCCCAATATTACTGTCCCGCAAATTTTTAGTCAAAATAAGCCAATTTTAGCACAAATATCAAGGTTTTATATCAATTTTTGGCTGAAAATAGCAAAATAGCAAAATTGACGGTATATACATCGGGACAAAACATGAATTTCGGGACGGTAAATGTATTTGCCCCCCTTGGCTTACATGCCTTCGTACGGCCCTGACAAGGTGAGATTTGTTTATAAATAACTTGCTTTGACATTTTACGTTAGGAGCATTGTTAATCCTTTCCAAAAGATATCTCTATAAATCCATTACTACTATAAATAGGAAAACCTTGCTTCCTACTTACTTTATATAAGTAGTGTAATGTAATAGAACTTGTAATCTTAATCTGTCAGGTGCTGATCAAACCTACTACCTCTTACTACAAACATAACTTTCAAATGCATTTTTCATTAAAATATTACAATTCTTACATTTTGCAATATTTCCATTCTTAAAATAATCCTTACTTAAATTCTCTCAGCTTAAACATTGAGATATCTTATGCAATTGCAATGTGACCTTGGAAAATAATATAGAAATTAACTTGACCTTTTCTTATTGCAAGTCTGTTTTCTAACCTATTTACTGCTTTTTCAAATCTATCAAATCATTCTTCAAAAGCGGGGTACTTTTCTTTTGGAAAAGATTCCCGGGTCCTTGAAATAAAGTGTCTTATATATATACTGTCAAATAAAAGTACACACCTTAGGGAAAACTTTTTTTTTTTTTGTCAAAATGGTATTAAAGATCAAGGCACGATACTGAAATGTTTTTTCTTGTAATTTCAAAAACAAAAACAAGAATTCAGTAGTCTGAACTTTCAGTTCTAACATTCAGTTGATAAAATTTCAAATATCATTATATTTTATTTACCAATTTAACAATACATAACAAAGTATATAGCATACTTCAGGTTTTACTGTAATGAGTAATGGGTTATGGTCCTTGGTAAGATGTATAATCTAGAGATATTGATTTATTAGAATGATTAGTGAGTATATTATGAATAGATTCAAACCAGTCACCTTGAATTTACTTGTCCTTGTTTTTTTCATTGATACACTGATACACACACAAAAAATAAACAAGCACCGTTTACACCTAATGTTGAACATGTTTTTGTCCCTCCTGTTAGACTTTACACAAGTTGCATCAGTATTTATTTGCATTTCCTAGCCTCTTCAAGTTATATGCTATCCTTTCCTTCTTGCAATGCAGCAGCAGTTACCCTAACCTACTTTCTAATCTGGTATTCAATCAAAATGACTTTTGAAGGAATCAAAATATTGTGATTGATATCACTGACCATACATGATTTTGATGAAGCATGTAAGATTTGAGGCTTGATTAACTGCAAGGTCAAGTATAAATACCATTTGTTTTATTACTTATTGAAATATCATTATTTGGGTAATGTATTTTATTATTTACATTGTATAATTGAAAGAAAACAACTAAGAACTGACCTTTACTTTAAACCCTGCTTAAATGTATAAATCTGACCTTCCAGCCCGTATGAGCAGTAAATGCCAGAAACTTCATTTTGCGCTACAGGTGAAAATACATGTCAAGGTCGTAATTTGCCGAAATTGATTTTTTGACAGATTTACAATCTTAGTGCTTACTACAAAATACCAGCAATATTTCACTTCAAAAAAAGGATAGGAAATGTGAAATAAATCTGCATATTCTTAAGACAATCAACAGAAAATATAGGGCTTACTGATATTTGAATGCGTTTATCTCAGTTATACGTTTTACTCCCTGACAACCTTTGACGGACCATAACTTGACTTCTGGAAATCGTACGAAGTTCATTAAGGTGTCATTTTAATCCTTAAAGCATGGTCTTTGCAAATATTTAAAAAAGTGAAACTGACAAGAGCCGGCATTTACTGCTGTTTTGAGCTGGAAGGTCACAAATGAAATATTATTAATAATTATTACTGGTGGTATAATGAAATTACATATAATCTTTTTCCTGGATTGGTGAGTTGATGAGTATATCTTTAATGATAAGATTGTTATATTGTTGCTTTTATTGTATTATCATAGAACTAAGAGAATTTATGACAATATTTGGAAAACAACAGCAACCTGATATCACCTATTCATCAATTTTGCTGTTTGTCAATTTTTGTGAAATAAAGCTAAATAAATTGCAGAAACAACAAATAAATAAATAGCTTGATATTTAAAATTTACTAAGTCTTAGTGCCATGATAAATGTGTTAGTAGGTTCAGCGTTGATATGGCCAGTATAAGAAATTATCGACTGTTCAGTGTCATATCTCGGCGTAGCACAGTGTCATATCCAGGAGAAGATATGACACTTTGTGGTTAATAATTTCTCATACCATACCTCTGTTTCACCTAATAACTATAATAACACCTAATAACTTTACCAATGTTTTTGTAACAAACGAAAGTGCTGACCCTTGAGTCGTAACAAGGACTAATAAAGTCTTGATGTGTCATCTCAAAAAATATAGTCAAATGGGATTGACTTTATTTTCATCATCTATGGAATCTTGCACTAATTTGAACATTAATCCTATATCCCATCGAGTCTCACAATATCCCATTCCACAAAGTTAAGAAAGTTTAAATACGTCATGGACCCAAGTCACCTACACTATAATCATGAAATCACCGCCATGGTGCTTAGTGGCTTGACATATTGATGATTGGATCAGGGTGCATGTGGTCCCGGGTTCAAATCAAGGTAAAAATATGCCAATTTTAACTTTCAGATTTCCAATGAGATCATGGTCAAAAGTGTTAGGCTTAATGATTGATTGATTTTATGTTTCGAAACCCGACCTCCCTAAGTATTAAGCTTTGTGATTATGTAAGTAGTAAAATTGATTTTCATTAGTGTTGACATTGGATGGTGTATTCTGCTGAAACAACTGATTATCAAATTATCAGTTCTTGCCTCTTCAAAATAATCTATTCATGAATGTCAAACTGGTTTAGATATGAGTGCTACGAAGAATGAGCTCAGCTGCATTAAAATTTGTTTACCTGGTTTACTATGCATGTAACAAAATGTTAAGTTAAATGATATTAATGATGCAATGCAGCAGCAGTTACCCTAACCTACTTCCTAATCTTGAATTGTAATATATTCATTCATGTTAAGCTTACCAGCTGATTGTATTGTTCGCATTGTTTACATCTGTGCTAACCAGAGCACGTAATACTGATATTCACCGCTTGCGGTCTATTGACCTTTGACCTATGTGAATGTGATTAAAGCCACGAGACCATAACTGAACAATAAAACCTGTAGTTCTGTGTGTTGATTCTTGAAGCAAATGAACGCAAATCTCTTAGTTCGAGCAATACTTTGACCCGAAATAGAAAATGTATATCTTGAAACAGACCTTCAAAAGAATCTGTATATTCTAATCAATCTCACTGACCATACATAATTTTAATAATACATGTACAATTTCAAGCATTTACAATTACAAGGCCAAGTTCAAAGACCTTTTTCTCTTTAACACCTTGAAGTATCATTATTTGTGTATTCAAGCATAGGGTAATTTAAAGTATAAAATTTAGTACCTGATCTTTGCTAATTTCCTATTGTCCAAGGTCGATGGGAGTCACGTGATTACGTGTGCAAGACAGCGGGATATTTGAAGGTGTGTCACTTGACCCTAGCCTTTCGTAGCACAAGGACTAGCAAATTTATTGTTCTTGGCTTAATTTATTATCGCGTAGTTGGGGCTTTCGGTCTATTTGTCGCTCGGATATGTCTCGGTTTGATATAACGAATGAAACGGACTTTACCGGAGGTCGGAATACTGAGGTTGGTGAGGAAGGCGCCGGGCCGACTGTA
>JXSR01S015413.1:104064-120437 GCA_000969725.1 Ophiothrix spiculata | reverse complement strand
TGAGTTCTTTCCTTGTCCGGCAAGATCTTCAGATATTAATCCTTATGAGAACATTTGGGTTAAGAAACACGTTGGATTAACAGCATGTTATATTGGTTCTCTGAGGTGAAGGAGTGCTGTGGGGCTGTGTTTAGTGCTTTGGCTGAGATACCCGAAAAAACTCTCCAATAACAAATGGAAACATGACATGGAGAGTCATGTCGCTGTACGCTGCTCAGTGAGAACGGAGGAAATATCTATTGATCAGAAAGTATCACTATCATTGTGTTAATCAACTTCGTAGAGTTTCACATCTCTAGGTAACATATGAAAGAAAATATGACTAATTCATTTTCATTTGTTTACTATTGCAGTACACGGCTTTGGACCTAACTGTCCGAGATATTTGTACCTTCAAGTTTCCCATTGTCTCTGTGTAACTTCAATGAGCTTTAAAGTACCCTTTATTTGAAGTTTATAAGTGTAGTTACAAACATGAGAAAGCACAAGTCTCCTAAATTGGTAAATACAGAGATATTGCGGGTTATTCAAGATGGAAACCAACAGAAAAATATATTCCATATTTAATGTCAAGTCTGTACATGTAGGCCTCAGAATGTATAGAAGGTGACAGATCAATACTTTATGGCAATGTCATTTGCAATGACAGATGATTGATTGGATTAGGGCGCATATAGGCCTAAATTGGGATTTATTTTCTTGAATATTGATCACCAATCAATATGGTGTTATTATGTCAAGAACAGTAATTGATTATATTTCCTAATGATAAACATTTTTACCAGGGTTTAAAAAATCTTTAAAATAGAAATTAAATTTTTATTTTATTTTATTTTTATTTTATTTATTTATTCTTGGGAAAAAAACGAAAAAAAAACCCAATTGTTATTATAATAATAAATTTGTATTTATTTATTTAATTTCCCCTATTTAACACAATTATTATTTATTTATTTATTTAAAAAACATAGACCTACATATCTTTTTTCAATTAGTTATAAATACAAAATTACGAGACAGTTTAATTTACTTTTATTACATTTTATATAGGTTGCTAATTATTGTTAAATTGATTAGAATTGTATAGGCCTATGTTTTTATATTTCTAAGTGTCGATACAATCTATTTCTAATATTAAAGCATCCAGGAATTCTTTAGGTATTACAATTCTTTAAAGTTAAATGAAATTTCATTACTAGTGAAATAATTAAGTAAATCTAATGGTTATGTAGGCCTAAGCGTAAGTGTCAATTTATTTGTTTAAAATCTTAATTTTTCACTTTTTATTTTTGATGAAGTCATGTTCATGTTATAGCATTGCTAATGAAAACTAAAAATTATACTGTGTAGACCTACTGTAGTTTATGAAACTGAGAAAAACAAATATTATATGTTGTAAGATTATTGAAGTGTGAGAGAGAGAAATGATCAGAAAAAACTCAGTTTCGGCTGTACGGTTGTCCTCCCTCCTCGACGCAGTGCGATAGCCACAAAGCGGGGGAGTGGAAGAACACTATGGGGGGAACTGTAAGGTTGTCCTCCCTCCTCGACGCAGTGCGATAGCGATAAAGCGGAGGAGTGGAAGAAAACTATGAGGGGGGGGGGGGTAACTGGGATAAGCAATCCTCCTCTCGTTTAGCAATGCGATAGCCACAGAGCAGGTGAGTAAGGATTTAACATTGGGAAACAACAAGTAAATAAATCTATCTCTCTCTAACCTTCCAAGTTCTAACCATGTATAATTTAATGTGGTTCAACTTAAAAATTTTACTCCTCAAATACAGTGCGATAGCAACAAAGTGAAAAGGGAGATATATATCATTCATTAATCTTTCATATTGATGCCGTGAGGGTGGTTTGTGTTTAGCTTGTGAATCCACTCTTTTTCCATATTTTTACGCATAAGAGTGTCATTTTTGGGCGGTTTGTCGATGCATGTAATGGAAATGTTGTGGACACCATGGTTTGGGAGATTAAAGATAAGTTACATTTTACTATTTGTGGAAATATATTTTAATAATGTTGTTGTAGTTTTATTTGTTTATATTTCTTGTTTATATGTTCTTGTGAACCAGACGAAGGAAAGTATACCGTTTCCGAAAGCTCGTGCAGTCCGTTTATTAACTGTCACTTTTGTAGATTATCCGTTTCTTGTTAATTGCTGTTTGGTGAGTTTGTTATATTTTTGTTTGTGCATATATTAGGCCTTCAAAGTTATTTGTTTATCTTTTTTTTTCTTTTTTTTTTCTAGACATTAGGCTTATGTTGTTATCCTCCCCACATTGAGTTGGCTTACTTTGTTTTTCTCTAATTATGTATATGAAACCAATTATCGAATCCGACATCTTGAAAATTATTGACAAATTCAGTGCAAGCAAGCAAAAGTGCTGGTCATGACGACATTGGTAATTTTATTGTAAAAAGGGTGAGTAATGAAATATCAAAACCACTTATGAGCATTTTTAACCTATAATTAACATCTGGCATTGTTCCAAATAACCTTAACAAAAGCGAAGGTTGTTCCCATATATAAGACGTCAGATTCTGATTTTTTCTCAAATTATCGCCCTGTTTCACTCCTTCCATGCTTCTCTAAGGTCATTGAAAAACATGTAGACAAAGTCAATACTGCCGTTGAAAAAGATGAGACAACACTTGAAATATTTCTAGATCTTTCAAAAGCTTTCGACACAATTGACCATGACATACTTCTTTATAAGTTAAAGCATTAATGGTTCCGGGGATTAGCACTGAGCTGGTTTAAAAGTTGAATAACTTGAATAACAGAACTCAGTTTGTAACTTTCAATGACTGTAATTCCGTCATCCAAAACATTGTGTGTGGTGTTCCTCAGAGTTCCATTCTGGGACCATTACTTTTTATTTTATATGTTAATGATATCACATATACCTCGGATGTACTTGACTTCATACTTTTTGCTGACGACACAACTATTACTTATTCGGATAAAAACATCAACAGCAAAATCAATGTAGTTAATAAAGAACTTGAGGAAGTCAGCAATTGGTTCAGAGCCGATACATTATCAGTGAATGCCGAAAAAAACAATTTTATGATTTTGGGCACACCGCACATGACATCATATAAAGCACACACAGATTTAAAGGTTGTTCTGGATAATACAGTCCTTGAAAGAGTTCAATCCACAACATTTCTTGATATACTTGTTGATGAATGTTTAACATGGAAACCCCAACACGATTGCATATCAAAAACAGTGTCTAGGAATATAGGTATCAGGAATAAGCTAAAACAGTTCATCCCAGCTAGAGTATTACATAGCCTTCGATTTTGCAATATTTATCTTATGGTATCCTAATATATGGGGAAACACATATAAATCACATCTAGACAAATTGATAAAATGTATAAAAAGGCAATAAGGACTATCTCAAACAGTCATTACATCGCTCATACGGCACCTTTATTTGCAATACTCATGTTCTTATTATGTTATTGAAGTGTCTCATTGAGGAAGCCCCAAATTATTTGTGTTCAAACTTTGTTTTCACTCATACTACCCATAGTTACAGTACAAGGGGAAATTCATCGAACATGCTTGTTGTTCCCCGCTTTAAAACAAATTCTGGTTTCAGAACTTTTCATGTTAGAGCAGCAAACCTTTGGAACAATGTTGTTGATACTCACACACGTTCAAAATATAATTCCTTGTCTCTTGGGCAATTCAAATATTTAATTAATGATGTTTGAATATGTTTGCATGTTGACTATAATTTTATGTCTTGTATATATTTTTTTATATAATTTCTTGTAAATATTTGTAATTTATGTTATATATGTAATTACTACTAAAACAGGGCCTTCTAGAAAAGCAGTGCTTAGCCACTGAAGAAGCTACCCTGTATAATGAAAGCTTAAATAAATATGCTCACTATCACTGATATGTATACACTCGAATTAAGGGTATTTATGTATAGATTTTTCATCAATAATTTACCAACAACATTCAACAACTATGTACTAAACGGTAAGAAGTTTATTATTACCCAACAAGATATGCCAATAACCTGAATGTTACAAATAACAAAAATGCTTTGCTGATCTTACTTGTTGTTGAATGTTTAACATGGAAACCCCATATCGATTGCATATCAAAAACAGTGTCTAGGAATATAGGTATCACGAATAAGCTAAAACAGTTCATCCCAGCTAAAATATTACATACCCTTTATTGTACTTTGATTTTGCCATATTTATCTTATGGTAACCTAATTTGGGGAAACACAGTCATATAAATCACATCTAGACAAAGTGATAAAAATATAAAAAAATGAGCAATAAGGACAATCTCAAACAGCCATTACAGAGCTCATACGGCACCTTTATTTGCAAACCTCAATCTGCTTACTATCACTGATATGTATACACTAAATTAGGGGTATTTGTGTATAGATTTTTCATCAATGATTTACCAACAGCATTCAAAAACTATGTACTAAACGGTAAGAAGTTCATTATTACCAAACAAGATATGCCAATAACCTGAATGTTATAAATAACAAAAATGCTTTGCTGATCGTGGCATCCAATCATCCGGTCCAATTATGTTGAACTCTCTTCCTAAAATAATTAAAGATTCTAAAACCGCAAATAGTATCCCTATATTAGGTTTATTCTGTGAAAAAAAATAAAGAAGGTAATTTCACTTGATTCTGGTAGGTAAGGGTGTCAACATTTACCAAAAAAGTGAGCTTGGTTGCGGGGTGGGGAAAGTGCGTTTCTCGGGGGTCAAATGTCATTGACATCAAACATAAATTGAAGTGTATCAAGTTGAGTGTCAAATGAAAGGAAATTTAATTTTAAATAGTGAAAGTGGTGTTCATTTTACCATGCGATGCTTCTATAAAATGTCAAGTTGAATTGAAAGGCAATAGCACTGTTTACTATGATATTTCAAGCGATTCACCATTATAAATCCATTCAACTAATGAAAGCACATTTTGCCAATTTTTAATACCACTTTACAAAAATGGGTTAAATGCACAGTATCAAAACACCAAATTTTCAGAAAAATCTATGGAACATGACTTTATTAGTAACAGTGGGAACATCTGTTCCCAAACAAGGGTGTTAGCATGTTTCAAACCCAAATTGAGCCTGTACCGAGAGTCAAAATGGCTGCCAAAATATCTTTTAAGGCTCAAAAAAGGGTAAAAGCGACTTTGAAATTTTATCAAAAACACAATTTTTCCCTAAATAATCAATGGAAAATGGCTTTTAGAGTAACAATAAGAATATTTATTCCCAAATAAGTATGTAAGGATGTTTCAAATCCAATATGGGTCTTGTTCTGAGGACCAAAATGGCCGATGAAATACTTAAATGAAGAGCTGAATTGCAAATTAAACGGCTTAGAGACCATTTTTTCAAAAATGAGTTTTTGATAGATTCTTACAGAGCTTCAACTTTTGCATTATCCTGGCCAAAAATATTATTGAAAAAATGACATTAAGTGGGTTGAAATCTCGGAAATGTTACTTTTATATGGTAACTTTATATGGTAACTTTTTTTAAACATGGCCTGACGTTGAAATTATGTATTTATAACCTACATCATAGCCTAAAGAAGAATTGAAAAAGAAATTTTGCAAAATTTGGAAGATTGGTGGTCCCTGAGTTGAAATTTGATGAGTTTCCCTGCAAAACGGCTTACATCCATTTTCAGCAAAACATCAATAGTCAATAAATACGAAACTATTTGATGAACTATCTAAATGACATCTTATTTTTAAGGACATATTCGTACAGAATTAATAAATCATTACAAAGAAATTTGCGACATATTTTAGTGTCCTAGCAGTTTTTGACCTTCTCAAAAAGTGCAAAATGGATACAAGCCGTTTTGCAAGTCAACTCTTCAAATACGATTTAAGGCACAAAAATGTGTCTTTGAAACGTTATCAAAAAACACCAAATGTACAAAATAATATATGGTAATGGACTACGAACATTTCTTCCCATATTATAATGTTGTTAGCACGTTTAAAATCAGTTATGAAGATTGTACTGACTCTTTTTCAGAATGGCCGCTAAAATGCAATTTTATGCCCCGAAATAGATATGATCGACTTTGAAACATTATATATAAATATTGGATTTGAAACATGCTAACAACCTAATTTGGGTATAAATACTCCCACAGTTACTCTCACCGCCATTTTCCAATGATTATTTAGAACATTTGGTGTTTTGATACAGTTTCGAACTCAAATGAACACATTTTGTGCATAAAAATGGTACTTTGACAACCATTTTGGATCTAATTCCAAGCCAATATGGATCACATTGCAGACTCCATAATGAATATGAAGCATGCTAACACCCTTATTTGGGAAGAAATTTTCACATTGTTACCCTCAAAGTCCTTTTTCGTCGGTTATTTTGAACATTTGGTGTATTGAATACAGTTTAAAACACGCTTAAACACGTTTTCGTGCATAAAATTGCAGTTGGGCGGTTATTTTGGATCTCAGAGCAGGCTTCATAATGAATATAAAGCATTGTAACACCCTTATTTAGACAGAATTGGTCATAATGTTACCCTCAAAGCCATTTTCCATCGGTAAGTTTGAATTGAACATTTGGTGTTTGTGGTACAGTTTCAAACTCACTTAAACCCATTTTCGTGCATAAAATTTCCTTTTTGTCGTCTAGTTTGGATCACAAATCAGGCTCCATGAAGAACGTGAAGTATGCTATCTTTATTTGGGAAGAAAGATCATATATATTGGTACCATGAAAACCATATCCCATCAGTAATTTTGAACATTTGGTGTTTTTAATATCGTTTCAAAGTCACTTTAACCCATTTTGTGCCTATTGTCGAATATTTGTAGCCATTTTAGATGATAGAAAAGGTTCCATATTGGATTTGAAACATTCTATTTGGGAAGAAATGGGCTTATTGTTACCCTCAACAATGCTCGAAGCCTTTTTCAATCGATTATTTTGAACATTTTGTGCATTTGATACAGTTTTTAACTCACTTAAACCATTTTGGCGGCCATTTTGGATCTCAAAATATGCTTCATTCCGGATTTGAAACGTGCTCACTCCCTTTTCTGGGATAGATTGGTCCTCCAGCATGTCAAATTCAGCCATTTTCATTGATTATTTTGAACATTTCATGTATTTGATACAGTTTTAAACTCACTTGAACTCATTTTCGTAAATAAAAATTGTATTTTGGAAGCCATTTTGGATCTCAAAACAGGCTCCATATTGGATTTGAAGTCAGATAAACATAAAGAACAAATTAAAACTGCCTTTACTGGCTTTGTTAATCATTATGACAGTTTACAATGATAATCATCCCAGTTACATGTCAAAAGATCCAAAAATTGAATACATTTTAGGCTGAATTTGCATCATAAATGGCGGCCATCTTGGATTTGAAGGTTTAAAAGTTCTTGAAAAAAATGGAATCATGGAGCATGTCAATTTTGACCCTTAAAAGTGCTAAAATCAGTTGAGAAATTGCTATTAACACAAAAATTGCACGGACGCCATTATTTCGACATAAAGACTCCCAAAAAAGTATCGCCTCACCTCGAAAAAAAATAAAGAATTTGTGTACAAGTGCTGAAATGTCAGCTTTCATTTGACACCTTATTTTTGACAATTGACTGAAAAACATTGAAGTTATGAACTTTTAAAACCCTCAAGGTCGATTTTTAAAAGTTGCTAATTTCATATTTCGCACTGTACAAACCAATAACACAAGAGTAAGGATTATAATGAGGTAAGTTTAGTCACTGGAACATGCGGTCATCGGTATCTAAGCATTATCCATCAACAATGATCAAGGTGTGGATTTTTTCATTAATTTTTCATTAATTCATTGTTATAAATAATGAAAAAAATGACATAAAAAATGAAAACGAGAGAAACGACATTCAATTGGTAGTCATTACTGGCATTAAAGCCATGGCGCAGGTACCAGACCACACAGAGGACGAATAACGGTACGCGATGTTTTTAAGGCTAGTAATGCCTACCAGTTGAATATGAAGTTTTATATTGTTTCTCATCATTTACCCTAGTTCTACGAAGGGGGGGGGGGGTTGCAACAACCCCCCCTACCGAAAATTTTTCTGTCGCTAAAAATTCCTCGCGCGCAGCGCAAGGTGACTTGGTGTACCTCTAAGTTCATCCTTTGCGCTTATTCTAGTGAAAAAATTCAACCCTACCACCTTCAGGGGGGGGTACAGTGTCCGTTCAAAGTTCGGAGGTCAGGGGGGGTTGGTGTAACTCCATGATTTTAAAAATGTACTTTTTAGTCATTTTTATAGCAGATATCCATTTCAAACTTTGTATTTAGGTAAAACTAGTCATTTCGTACAATATTTAGCAAAAGAACCGCATGAAAATCGGATATTCTTGCGATTTTTTAGAAAATTTTGATTTTTGCCTATATTTTCCGTACAAATGCCGATTTTCAACATTTTGGTAATTATGACGTCATAGTGACGTCATACATTTTTGGATGACCTTGAATTTGGTATCAATGGATAGAGGGGACTAATACCTATCCACTGGTACCACATACGGGGGTCTGGGGGACTCGCTATAAAAAATTGAGGGGGGGGGCGTTGTTGCAACCCCTCTCCGTATAACATGTTTGTGAAATTCACTCCGTATAACTAGGGTTAATAAGATGAAAATAAAAACAATATCTTGATGGATGATGGTTAGAATCCAATGACATATGGTTTGGAAAAACACGCGAGCTTCAGTGACTAAACTCACCTCATCTTGATCCTTAGGTCTGCGCTACTGGTTTGTACAGTGCAAAAAATGAAATTAGCAGCTTTTGAAAATTGACCTCGAGGGTTTTAAATGTTCATAACTTCGATGTTTCTCAGTCAATTATCAAAAACGAGGTGTCAAATGAAAGCTGAAATTCTAGCGCTTGTTCACAATATTTTCAAATTACGTTTGCGAGTACTGTATTGGCGCACGAGCCATTTTTTTTAGGCGAGGCGATACTTTTTTGGGAGTCTTTATATGGCTTAGCACTATGTTGGCTAGATTTATATTGAGAAAGCCTGTGAAATACCGCACAGTGCTTATACTTTTTTAATTTAATTTAGCGTTTTTCTGAAGCATGATATGGCAAAAACAAATGTCACTTTCTTTGTTTAAAATTGAATTTCCTTTCATTTGACACCCAACACGTTACACTTCAAACGATATTTGAGGTCAATGACCTTTGACCCCTCCGAAACGCACTTTCCCCATCCCCCACCCTAGCTCACTTTTTTTGGTAAATGTTGACACCCTTACCAAATCAAATCAGTTGAAATCAGCTTCTTTAAAAAAAAATCACAGATTGGCTTGATATTGGTTTAATTTAGGGTTACTAAAAGCACTTCCGCAACCAACACAAAAAATCTCTTATCATTAAATATGATTGAAACATTATTTTCACTTGCATATTTGGGTCGATATCCTTATTACTCTTGTGTTTTTCTATACCATTATTCTTCTTAGGGGTAGACTAATTTCTGGCCTTATTGGCCTTCTGGTCTACTCATCCGTAAGACTTTTTTGTAAACATATGTTCTACAAAGATATTTTGATAGTGTATGTCTTATGGGAAATAAACCTTGAACCTTATACCCTACTTGCCCTCTTTCTGAGTTCTGATTCTCCGTCCGATTCTGATGATTTACCCCATTATCGGCGGGAGTATGTCAATTATAAGAATGCTCTTTAGATTAAATGTATTGTCTATTATATTCTATTAAGGCTTGGTGATGAAAATTCAATACAATAGCCAAAACATAGTCGGCCATCAAACAAAATTTTTGCTACCAAACATTTTGTCGTGACGTCAAAATAGCGATTGACTTATTATATAAAATGACTTGTTGATACCAGATATACATTGCCTCAATTGTTTATTATGTTACCAGTTTATACTTTATTGTTTGTTTACCTCGGTTGGTCCGTGATGGACACATGCCATTAGATCCATGATGAACCCATGGTCTCTTCCAAGCTCATACAGAAGTACCAAAATGGATAGCCAGAAATGGCTAATCTATGCATGCTAGCCAATGCATCTTTAAAAAGATGCCGAAAATAGAAAAGATAGCAAGAAAAAGAGAAAGAGAAAGATGGCCACTCCCTACACAATTGTACAATTTACTCTTAGCCCTTACTTCGTGAGAAAAGAAATCAGGAATTCTAATCTCATGCCCCGATGCAAAGGCTTTAATTTCGATCGGGAAATATTTGGTGACATCAAGACCAAATGTTTGGTGTCAATTGTCTTTGAAGGTAGACTATGGTTTGGCCACTAGTCGAAAATTACCGAGTCAGCAGGTACTGTTTAGTGGAATCATTATCAGATTTGAATAAAACCATCGTACATTCTAACCAATTTTTGAATAAATATGTTGCATCAGACAGATTTTGGCATTCGGTTAATGTCACCATAGGGGACTTAGGAAATGGCAAAAAGATTAAAGCAAACTGACTGAAAATAAAATTCAACCTCTGTAAATTGACATTATCTTTTCAGCTTCTTTTCCGTGTATTATTTAGTTTAAAGTTCATCCGTGTATTATTTAGATGTTTATTCAACAAACATAATTCGGCCCTTTTCAAGTATGCAAAGCTTTATAGTTTCATCGTAAAAAATAAAAATGCACCCGTCGGATGAAACCGAAAGTAGCTTCAACATGACAAACATTGCCTAAAATATAGAATTAAACACGACAAAAATTTGTTTAAATTTGCAAGAATCTACCTCGCTTAAGGGGGTGATATCATATTCAAATTCCCCATGGTGCCACTATCGCAAAGCATACTCGCACTCAATATTTTCAACTTCTAGTACGGTAAGAGTACAGTATTCAAACCCCTGAAATTAAAAACCAGTCGCAGTGCCTATCCTCGTTGACATAATCAATGACTAGTAATGTTTGAGAACAGCATACCAGCATAAAAGCATTAATTAAATTAATTAATTAATTAAAAAGCATTAATTTGAATAGAAATTACAATAACAAAGCTCTTACGATATTCGTACGACAGTCGTGCGAACGCCGTACGAACGTCGTGTGGCAATCGTATGCAGGTATTCGCAAGGCACTCGTATCAAAATATTGAACATGACAAATAAAAAGGATGCGAGCTTAAAAACTGTTTTTGATCATACGATGTTCTTGGGGCGTTCGTACGAATCGGTCAAAACAACTGATCGCAGCTTGTTTGTAAGGCATTTTTTCATCTGTTTTAAAAACAAAACTCATTTTCGTCAAGGGGAAATACATCTATTAACATTGCCCAGAAAAGAAATTTCATAAAAATTAACATTTGTCAGATATTTGTATATACCTATTCTTGCGAACGCCGTGCGAATTAATTTAACTACAACAATCAAATATGATAGTATTGTATCAGTTGCATCACCTGCTGGTATACAATAGATAGCACCGTATGGATCAAATATTAATATTCATGATCACCTTATGCATTTATATTGAGTCCAGAATTGTAGATATCAGAGAAAAAGTAAAGACCAAATTTGACCTCACTCAATTAAAAAAAAAACACTTTAGAAATCACATAATCAAGGTTAGCCTAGACGAATGTCGGCTACACCTATTTTGTTCAGAGTGACGTCGTTGATTTGGGTGGAGTTATGTTTTCGCGCGTTTAAGTCACGTGACCTCGGTGTAGTGAACGCCGACGTGGACCGGCACCGTGTTCACTTTCGTCGTTGGCTTTATTGATGTCGCACACATTTTGTTTTAATAAACTGTGTTTCAATCATTTTCTAGTTTCGTATTTGGATTTTTATAATTCATTCTAGTCATTGGAATTACTGTTTTGTTTTATATTTGACTGTGTTTCAATCATTTTCTAGTTTCGTATTTGGATTTTATAATTTATTCTAGTCATTGGAATTACTGTTTCTTTTTATATTTGACATGGCACCCAAGCGAAAAACTGCGCCAAATAACGCTTCAAATGTGAAGCGCAGAAAGCAGGATACCTCCGTGGATTCTATGGCTAACGAGGGTAAGTCAGGGCCAGCTATTAATTCAGTTGAGTCTGTTAATTTAGGTACTAGTATGTTGGCGGGCCCGCAACAACTTACATGTGTGTGTGATAGTCTGGGCCTTCACCTTGCGCAAACAGTAAGGGAAAAAATTCACAGAAGTGAATTCATTGACCTCGGCTCCCTTTTAACACCACCAGGGGCCGCTCCACCCAGCATGAGTTTTGCTCTTGTACAAGAAGGCCAGAAGCTTGTGTTGGGTCAGCAAATTGCAAAGGCCCCGGTTGTCGAGTCAGTTGAGGATTGGACCTCGGCATTCTTAATTTTCATGAGTGTGTATTTAGAGGTTCATAATTCAAGGGCCATAGAATTAATCAAATACATGGACACAATACGGGCGGCAGCCAAACAATTTGGCGGGGTTGGGTGGCGAACATATGACATTCAATTTCGCCTGAAGCAGGCAAAAAACCCAGCTCAATCATGGGCCTCCATTGATAGTGAGTTGTGGCTCAGGGTTTTACTTGCTCCAACCCCAGCTACGCAGTTCGGTGGTAATTATAGCTTACATAGGGTGCAACAAAATTTTCGTCCCTCAAATTCATTTGCAAGTCCAGGAGGATCGTACAAACAAGTACATTCGGTCAACTCACCAGGGCAAGGTTCAACCAGCACATATGGGATATGTTGGGCCTACAATGGAACTGGACAGTGTCTTAAGCAGAGCTGCTCCTTTCAGCACAGATGTGCCACGTGTAGAAAATTCGGACATGCAGCAATTACCTGCCAGGGCATCAGTTCCAAAGAAAAAACCACCCATGTCATGCCAAGAAAAATTACTACTAAAGGTAGCCCCAACCCCAATTAAATTAAATGCGTTAGTCAAGGCACTGGCCTCTTATCCAAATACGGCTGACAGTACGTTACTCGCCAGTGGATTTCAATCGGAATTCAGGCTAGGCTATTCGGGGGAACGGGTTACAAAGGGGGCTCCTTGTTTACGGTCAGCGCGTGAAAACCCTGAAATAGTTTTAGAAAAGCTCAGGAAAGAGCGCGACTTGGGTCGTATAGTTGGTCCATTTAATAATAGACCCTTAATTAATTTACGGTGCAGCCCCCTGGGTTTAGTTCCAAAGAAGCAACCAGGTGAATTTAGATTGATTCATCATCTGTCTTATCCACATGGCCAATCAATAAACGATTTCATTGACGATAAGCTATGCAAGGTGACATATTCAAGCTTTGACGATGCGGTTAATATGATTTCGTGTATTGATAATCCGGCTTATATGGGTAAGTTAGACATTAAATCAGCTTTTCGTTTACTTCCTGTTCATCAAGACGATTTCGAATTATTAGGCTTTACATTTCAGGGTCAATATTGGGTGGATCGTTCGCTTCCTATGGGTTGCGCCAGAAGCTGTGCTTTGTTTGAAAAGTTTAGCAGTTTCATCGAGTATTATGTCAAATCAATGCCATGTTCCAAGATCAAGTTCATTAAGCATTATTTAGACGATTTCGTAATAGCAGCTGAATCATATGAACAATGTCTTGAAGCTATGAACCAATTTCAGTCAGTGTGTGATGAGTTAGGAATCCCGATTGCGCATGAAAAAACGGAGGGCCCATCACGGATTATAACTTATCTAGGCCTTGAAATCGATTCAGTACGGAAGGAAATTCGTATTCCTAATGACAAAACAGAATCGACTTTGAGGAATATTGACATTGCATTAAGTGCTAAGAAATTATCTCTGAAACAAGTTCAATCCATAATTGGGTCACTTTGCTTTCTATGTAAAGCTATCTCTCCTGGTCGTGCATTTTTAAGGCGTCTTATAAATTTAACCTGTGGGGTGTCAAAAAATCATTATAAAATCCGCATTACCAGGGAGCAAAGGACGATTTGCTAATGTGGAAAGCATTCATCAGAGATTACAATGGGGTAACGTTCTTTCAGCATAGGCAATGGGTGACAAATGAAACCATTCAACTGTTTACTGATTCAGCTGCTTCTATTGGTTGTGGGCTTTATTTCCAGGGTAGATGGGCCCAAGGGCGTTGGCCAGCGTGGGTTTTAGACAAGAATTTTTCTATTGCAGCACTAGAGCTATTTCCGATTTATGTGGCAATCAAGTTATGGGGCAGTAACCTCAAAAATATGAGGGTGATCTTTAGATCAGATAACCAGGCGACAGTCACAATAATCAATAAGCAGACTTCACCTTGCGTAACTATTATGAAAATGGTTAGGGAAATAGTTTTGTCATGCTTGCTGCTGAACATTTCGTTCAGGGCTAATTATATTGAAGGAAAGAATAATGACATTGCTGATTTTTTTATCTCGTTTTCAGATGCGGGAATTCAGGATAGCAGCGCCTCAAGCACACGCGCAGTGCGACCACTTTCCTCCTCATATATGGGACATCTTGAAATAGAGGCTGAGAGGTTACTAACTATTTCAATTGCAAGTAACACTAGGCGAGCATACAATTCTGCTTGGGACGCATATGTTCAAATGTGCAACAATACTGGAGCATATGCGTCTTTACCGCTATCGCGTTCTGACCTGATATTATTTATAGCCCATTTATCTGTTTCAGGAAAAGCAGCGTCGACAATTGCGTCCTATGTTTCTGGAATATCTTTTCTCCATAAGTGTAAAAGCTTTGAAGACCCTGGTGATTGTTTTTTGGTTAAAAAATTAATTGAAGGATGTAAACGCGACAATCCATGTAGGCCTGATTCTCGCCGACCATTGACCCATGCAATGCTGGAATCGGCGTATGATGGCATGACTAGTATATGTAGTTCTATCTATGAGACACATATGTTCCAGGCAGCTTTACTTTTGGCCTTTTACGGTTTTCTGCGCGTGGGTGAATTCACAGCTATTAGTAAGAATAAACCAAATGAAAAGGCATTACAATTAGGTGATATTAAGATCATGAATCGAGGTCAGGAGTCTGAGAAATTTATCCAGGTGCGGATTAAGTTCTCTAAAACAGATCAGCGCGGCCGTTCCACAACAATTGTAATCCAGGGGTCCAAAGGGGGTGCCTTATGTCCTGTCGCTTGCCTTGTCAAGTACCTGGAAATGCGCCCAATGGGTGACGGTCAATTATTTTGGCATTTTGTCACCTTTAACTCGGTATCAATTTGGTGCTATTTTAAAGCGGGCTCTTGCTTCCAAGGGTATCCCCACGGACGGAATCAAAACACATTCTATTCGGATAGGGGCATGTACTCATTTTGCCCTTGCAGGTTATACAGAGTTGCAGCTAATGACCATGGGACGTTGGTCTTCTGTGGCTTATCAAAGATACATACGAATTACAGACCATTAATTTCCCGTGATTATAATTGCAATGCAAAATTATATAATTTTGCACCTAATATTATATAGACAGCTATATATTTGTACTGTTTGTTTTGATTTAACTTACCGTTTATTTCTATTTTATCATCGTTTTATAGAACGAATTTGGATTGCTGGTGCTGCAGTGATCACCTGGGCTGCTCATTTCCTCTTACCAGGTGGGGAGCAGGAGCTTAATCTCCAATTAGAGGGGTTTACTGTCACCTGGAAGGGGAAAGGAGGAGCTCAGATGGATTCATTGCAAGGCACAATCTTGGATGCAGCCATCAAATTTCGAAGAAGGGGATGGTACCATCCACGTGTAATTGTGGTACACATGGATGGGGCCGATTTAGTCAGTTTGGATGTTGTCCAATTTAAACATTATATTGCATTAGTGTTGCAGCAGTGCAGGTTGCTTTTGCCGGATACTTGCTTTGTTTGGTCTGATATTTTACCCCAGCATTTTTATAAAGGGGCTTCCTTTCAGAAAGGAATTGACTTAAAGAGAAAGTCTATTAATAAAACGGCTGATAGGCTTTTTCTTCAGAATGAGGGTCGCGTTATCCGGCATACAAACCTGCACTGGAGCAATACAGCTTTATTTAAAGAGGAAAACATCCATCTGAGTGAGATCGGTACTGGTATCTTCACATCCAACTTGAGGCAGGCCTTGCACCTCTTTCGTCGCTACCCGGAAGTGCTGATCTTGTCACCAGGTATCGCCTTTGGTGGGGCAAATTTGCCTAGTCAAATTTGTTTGGCCACAGGTGCTTCGTTTTTTCTTGAAAAATAATTTTCATATTTAGCTAAACCTCTTAATCCATATACGGTTTTAGCAATCAAATTTTATTAATGTTTGGGACAATGCAATTTTTGATTGGAAAACGAAATTTCTCTTCTTTTAAATTTGATCATGTATTATTTTGAATTATACTTGAAATGCATAAAAGTTAGATG
>JXSR01S015412.1:12481-23608 GCA_000969725.1 Ophiothrix spiculata | reverse complement strand
AACTATTGAAAAATTGAGGGTTTTTTTAATATTGAGTTTTTTCTACTTTCAAGTCTATTACAGATGATTGAATGTTTTCATAAATAAGCAGCTCTAGGTGAGAAATGGACCGGTGATCGCCGTTCAATCATCAAATCGAGCTACACTCCGCTGCATAGCGCGTTGTAAAAATGCATTTTTTCCGGTGTGGTTTAATCACTTTTGGGTAAAAAGTAACCAACTATTTGAATGGAGATATTTCCTTTGTTCCATTTATGAATGGCACTTTTGGGAAATTACCCTTTGTACTTTACAACAGTCGATCAAAACTCTGTTTTGGTCGGAGATCTTGTTTGTAATTTTTGGCTGACACGTGACGTTTTTGAAAAAGTGCTTCACTTCATTAAAGATATTCATACTAAAAATGGTATATGTCATGGTTTTGAACGACGAAAAAAAAAAATCATTTCGCAAATTGCAATCAAAGTCTAACTTTTCCACACTCTCAAACTCGGGTGTGTATAAATCTGCACTAGAGTGAATCCTAGCTAGTATTGTCCCCGTAATCATCAGCTGGTCATGTCGAAACACGCTGAACTTTGCTTGCTTCTTTTTGGACGGAATCAGTAAATACATCCTGAATTTGATTCATAATCGGAATGTATCTGTTATGAACTTTTCTTTCATGTTATTAATTCAGTATAAGACTATAAGTCATGGAAATATTTTAAATAGGAGTAATTTTAGTGTTTGGAAGAGTAAGTACAATTACCGTAGCTGTCATTTTTTCTATTACTTATTACTGGGGTATCGTCCTGTGCCGTGCAGTGTTGTTTATTCACCATACACCCGCTCTGAAACACTGTCAAATGACTTAACTGAACATATGATTTTAAATTCGGGCTGATATTTTCAACACGAAACGCCACATTGAACATTTTTTTCCAAGTACAAGTAGAAGTAAAATATTTAACAAAAATAAATTTCGTGTTTTTTTTTGTCATTATCATTATTGTTCACGCCCTTAAATTCTTTATCATTTTGTCCAATTCAACCCTATTTGTAGCTCAAAAATCTTCAATATCCCCGGAACTCTTGGACCCACAGATGTGACCTTGGTGTTATTTTACTTTGGAAACAAAGTACAATTCGAATGTGGTATGAAAACGAATTGAATAAAAACTTTGTTTTTGTTGTTGATATCCCTAGTGGGAAATTCGATAACTCTCTTCAAAATGTGGTCTACCTCATAAACAATTGTACTGCGTGTGACATTTACTCGAATTAATAAGTTGATATTTCAAAGTTTCAAAAATCAAGTTCATTTTTCAGTGCACCAATTCAAAGCCCACAGCTTCCAGATGACGTAAAATAATACCAAAACGTTGTCAGTAATTTGGAACTGACACACTGTAGCTTCAATCATGCATCTGTGCGAGATAAATGATGATGATTTATTGTAATTTCTTCAATTTTACCAGCTTATTGGAGTGAATGGGGCCCATACGGACAGTGCAGTAAAACATGCAATGAAGGCACTGAACAGAGAACCAGAACTTGTGTGGATATAGGAGGAACTTTGTGTCTAGGATCAGATAAGGACGTGCGTGTTTGTAATAATGGCGAATGTGGTATGTTAATTTTGGACAATTATTGTTTGTCCAAATTAAATACACCCTGTTTTTCTTTTTTAATTTTACTTTTTCAGTAGATTATCAAACTACAAGGAAAGTCATGGATTCAAAAAGATTTGTGGTCGCTTTTTCATCTATATGTTGGATTCTATGTGAATTTCATCGATATAAAAGTATCAAGATTGGAAAAATTTGATCAAACAAATAAATCTAACAAAATTTACACAAGATACACTTTTATTTTTTGTCATTTTTTACTTGATGGTATCTTTAAGGTTATATCCGAACATAATAAGTAATATGAGTGATTAATATTTACCCATAAAATACAGTTTTTCTAGTGAAGCAATGATAAATAGATAAATGTAAATCAAATAGATGAATAAATAGAAAAAAATGAAAAATGAAAAAATAAAAAATAAATAAACAAATTCGAACTCTTTAAGAATCTGTCATAAATCATTTTTAGAAAAAAAGGATCCTGAAACTGTTTTGCAACTCAATGCTGCATTTTACTCCTAATACTAATAAGATCTGTTCAACTTTTCATTTCAGCATATTGGGGTGCCTGGGGAGCATATGGAACGTGCAGTAAGACGTGCGGGAGCGGAACCAAGACGAGATCCAGACAATGTGTCTATGGACTTGGCCAATGTCAGGGGTCAGATACAGATTCGAAAAGCTGTACATATGGCGAATGCGGTAAAAATAACTCCCATTTATTTCAATATAGTGTTATGGGCGCATGTGGTTTAGGGGTACATTGCAAATCTGTTGTCGTTTATCACCACCACCACCGCCGCCGCCATCCCCACCACCACCACCACCACCACCACGGCCGGTGTAATGAGACTGAGTGTGTCCAATAACCAGGAGTCCGGGTCTAATTGAACTACACGGAATGTGTCGTATAATGTTTTCGTCTCCTTGTTTACTTGGGCAAGAAACATTACTCTACGTACTCCGTGGTTCGGGAGTCACGTTAAGCCGTTGGTCCCGTGTACGAATAGACTCGTGTACGATATAATGCTAAAAAATATTTGCTGACAGAGCGAATTTAGAATTACTGGACCCACTTTATGGAATTCGTTAAATATGAAACTGAAACAGGCTAAAGATATTAAAAACAATTTAGGTCGATTATGAAAACTACATTCCTTGATCTTTATAAGTGAGCTTTGTTTGGTTCTTGGTATTTTTGTTCACGTAATAGTTTTGTGTTTGTGCGGTATTTTAGATATGCAACTAAGGCCCTACTAGCGTTTCTGGGGGATAACCCTGTCAGGCCTTTATTGGCCTTTTGTTATCATCATCATGGTTATCTCCTCAATATTATTGTATTGTTTATGTTACGTTTTATGATGATGTAATGTCTGTAATTTAATGATATTGAAATAAATTTGATTTGATTTGATCCCATATAGCAAAGTGGAGTTCATGGGGATCATACTCGAGTTGCAGTAAAAATTGCGACACTGGTACACAGAGGCGATACAGATCCTGTATATATGGCCTAGGAAAATGTGTTGGATCAAGTAGTCAATTGCGGAATTGTAATACACAGGAGTGCAAAGGTAAAACTGTTGTATTTTTGTTAATTCGATCATGGTTTATCTGTATAAAGATAATAATAATAACTCTAAATTTAAAAAAAATAGCTAATAATTTTTTCTAAAATATGAAGTATTCCGTGTATGTCCTGGAAAAAAATCGAGTACAATTCTAGTACTGTACCCGCATTCCAGAGGTAAGGCCGAACCATAGTCGGCCTCCAAACACAATTTTTTCCTACCAAACATTTGGTCGTGACGTCACCAAATATTTGCCATCGAATTTAAATTATGAACTGGTAACAAACATTTGGTCAAATGTTTATGGCAATTCAATAACATGTGCAAACTAGCGCAAAATTTTATTTGGTCTCAACTCGGTTTGGAGTCACTCGTCATTTTGACGTCACGACCAACTATTTGGTAGGAAAAATTTTGTTTGGAGACCGACTATGGTTTGGGCTGTACACATTTGGAACACTATTTCGAGTACAATTCTATTACAAAAAAGTGTACATGCATCCATGCGTGCGAGTATTTTTATTGCGCCATAAAAATATGCCGATACAGCGAGTTGTTTAAAGCTTATTGTCTAGTGCAAGTCATGTTAGCTCAGATGGACCAAATTGATTGGACTTATATATTATAGAATTGTTATGCTAAAAATGAGTTCAAAATATCCATATAGATTTCTGCTGCTGTAGGGTGTAGGAAAACAATGGCTACAATTTGACAAGTCATTAGTTTAGATACCGGTAAATACGTACCGGACTAAATGTAATCATAGTCCCCATGGAATTTAGGTCCATCTTCCATTGACCATGACGGTAAAATGTGTGAAACTAATGTTATATCTTTGAGTTCTTTGTTGGTCTGTTCTTAACTAACAGCTACTAACCCACAGGACTGCCATTTCTATAAAACCTGCGTACAGTAACGGACGGGCCAACAACTCCACACGCAACACTAGTTTCACGCTTTATTCCGTTAACGGTATATTGAAGGCGGAAGTACACTTTCGCACTTGAGCACCATATTTTTGAGATAAAAAGCTCAAATCGAGTCAAAATTAGGTTTTTGTATTCAATATTTGGGTAAACCATGGCGTGATGATATATGTGAGTCACTGTACGTGTGATACAAGAAATTGAAGGTCTACCTCATTAAATGACATATTTATAAAAGAGCCCGTTAGGATTTGTACATGCATCGATTTCGAAGAGGGACAATCCTGGTTGTCCAATAATGGCATTACATGAGCGATGTTACATTATCTGATTTGAATAAATATCGACTTTTCCTATTCTAATGTGAACAACTGTTCCAATATACCTGCTTTTAATAGACCATAAAAGTAACATCGTGTTTTTAATAATAGTAAATACGGAAAGTTTAATCTTCGTCGGTGTTGTATTGGACCTATATATATCGACAAGATCAGGCAATGTCATTGAATGCAACCAACACTAAAACTAATGACAAAATGATTATTATCTATGCTCAAGATTTGCATTTGTTTCTTTCTTTTCCTCATACAGGGTGTTTTGCCGCAGATTCAAATGTTCGCGTTCAACTGATTAGAAACAACGTAAAACCGACAGTTGTATCCAAACCATTGAGCGAGTTAAAAGTGGGAGAGCTCGTGGAAAGCTACGACCCCAACACGAAATCAATGATTTATTCGGAAGTTTATTTTATCACTCACCAAGAATCAAACACCAACAGCTCAATGGTGAAATTAGTTTACAGCTCTAATGAAGGGAAAGAATTGTCCATTAGACTACATGCAAAACATTTAATATACTTTTGTAAAAAGAACTTGGCGGGACATTCAAATGACAAGTGTGACCAGCCGCCACTAACTCCGGAGACTGCTGATAATGTTAACATCGGTGATGTATTGTGGATGAAAAATGCCAAAGATGGATTTTCTCCTACTACGGTGATCAAAGTCAGTGAGGTCGAAAGTAGGGTCCGTCACCCGATGACCATGAGCCATTATATTGTTGTTGATAATATTTTGTCCTCGGTTCATATGTATGATGAAAGTTTGTACAGGAAAGTTACGGGCATGCTTCGATTTTTGTATGGCGTCGATCCAAACATTACGGAATCGTGGTTTGTAAAAACATTAGTCAACATGTGGGATCATGTAGAAAATTACATGCTCTAGACAAAGATTTTATTCTTTTTATTCTTAAGTGACGGTTTGTGCAACAAAACATTTTTAAGCTAGGCGCCCGGGGGCTAGGCTTATATGACGTCATTGCCGTTACACGTGATTTTTTTGTTCTGAACAGTTTCCCAGTTAAATTACATTATTACTCACAGAGGCAGGATTTAGATAAACCCTTTCGAATAAGGAAGCTGAGAATTGTACAGTATCAATTTCTTGTATACTGGATGTATCAAAATTATTTGTACCATGGTGAATTTTACTTTTTGAAACCATGTTTTGCTATCCCCGACAAAGATTCTCTAAGATCCACTGGGAGACCGTTCCAAATCAAGGGAGCAGCAACAACGATAGAATGGTCTCCAGCTTTTCCTTTCGACCGAAAAACAACAAGTTTTGTTACAAAAGCGAAGTCTGTGTTTATTTTCAGTGACAATAAGCGTATATAATTGAACAGGTTTATGGTGATATATGGAGAAACATTGTTATGAATTCATTTGAAAATGAGACAAAATATCTTATATACTAAAAAATCTTTCTTGAACTGGGAGCCAATTAAGATGACAGGAGACTGGTATGGGTAATTTCATCATCAAAGGGGTAACAAATTAAATTATTGAGCCACTCAAAGAATATTCAATCCATCTCTCTTATCTTGTACCCCAAAATTATATGAATATTGCCAAGGTTATTCCACCTACAAAAAAGATGATAGTACAGAATTTTCAAATTATCGACCAATTTCTCTTTTACCCTGTTCCTCTATAATACAGGGTGTATCAAAACGAAGTGTACAGTCATTAAAGTGTCTCCATTTCAAAAAGTATGATACATTCTGTACATTTGTTTTTAATTATAAGTAAAATAGACCATTGTCTTTCTATAACAGAAAAAATTACAGATATGCGACAACCGAAACGGAAATTATTGTCAATTTTTTAAACTGTAAATAAAACCGGTTGCGCAAATTCAATAAAAATAATGACGGATCCTTAAGTTTTTCTCCATTTACAAGACTAGAGAACTTTAACATTACCTGCATGTCAGATTAGGGCTCTGTTAACAAAGTGCGACACATTTTGGCAATTCGCTTTAAACATTTACCAAAAGATGTCGATCAATTCGTTAATATCTTTGGCTTAAACTAGCCCATTTGGAAGAGACTTTATGGGACATCAAACCAAGTGATATTGGAAAACCATTACAGATGAATTTAAGTAACTATAGGAACTTTGTTTTCTTTAATGTTTGGACAGTGAAATAGCCTTGTAAATGAAGTGTGATAAAAATGACACATAATGGTCAAATAAAGTTTATTCAACACTTAGACTGTAATTACAAGGCAAAAATGGAAAGGATTTAGCCTCCAAACGTCAGAAGTTATTGGATTCGTCTTATTTGATCTTCTTTTTAGCTAAAAAATGTTACCTTCAGTCTGAATTGCAGGTGTGGAATCTTTACACAGCTTATTTAAATTACAATTTACAAAATTGACAATAATGTTCGTTTCGGTTGTCGCACATCTGTAATTTTTTCTGTTATGGAAAGACAATGGTATATTTTACTTATAAATAAAAACAAATTTACAGAATGTATCACACTTTCTGAAATGGAGTCACTTTAATCACTGTAAACTTCTTTTTGGTTCACCCTGCATCTGAAAAACTAACATTTTATAGATGTTTACTAACGTGATATATTTTGAATAACTTGTTATATTTTGATTGATAAACACAAATTATTAGCTTTCATCCTGAGACAATTAGGCCGAATTCATAAAAGTAAGCAATTGCTTTTTCTATGGCTTTTACTTGAATATCTGCCCATATATGGATAAAAGTTCAAGTAAAAGCCATAGAAAAAGCAATTGCTTACTTTTATGAATTCGGCCTAATAGCTGACATTTAACTTGGTATATCAATATTAGAACTGGTAGATAACATACATTCCTGATTTGAGAGAAACAAAATGACACTTGGAATATTTTTGACTTATCAAAGGCTTTCAATATATGCTATTGACCACCTATTCCTCCTGTACAAACTATAAATTTATGGAATGTCGCGGAGTAGCTCTCGATTGGACCAGAAACAACCCAGAGCAAAAAACACCATGTGTCGTATAATAGTGACTGTAAATACAATCACATTCAATGGGCCGTATGCATAAAAAGTAGTAAATACTATTTACTTGAAATTTCAAGTATTTACTAGCATCTGTATGCATAAAGTGTAGTAAATACTATTTACTTTACTTTTTACTGATAGTATTTACTCATGCACCTTTTACTTGAAAAGTAGTAAATACTTCCATTTATATGCATAAACACAAGTATTTACTAGAGTTTACCTAGTAAATACTCACAAATTTCAAGGTACCTAAAGAGCTACCTTGAGAGTTTACTAGTATTATTTTGACGAAATAAAACGAATTTATGTAGCTTCCAAATAGAAAGCAGAAGGTGTACCAGCTAAGAAGGGTTCCTTAAAATACAATTTATCATGATCTGTTTAAATTTTATGAGGAAACGTGCCCAAGATGGCGGATCATTTTGTTTGATTACGATTATGTCAGAATACAACTGATTCTGTTTTGTCAACACTCTCTTCTGTTAGGGATGAGAATTAGGTGTGGTCATTTGTTGAATATAGGCCTACAGAGGTCAATCATCATAAAAATGAGAATCAAAGGACTGATTGCTGCAAGCTTACATACCCATGTTTTATTTACTTGAGAAAGCTAAGAATTGGTCAGTAACCATGGTAACAAAGGATTTTTTTGAGAATATAAAAGTTCTTCTTTATTGATTTCACCTCCTTTTCCCCTTTGTGTGTTACAGTTAGCAAGAGTTTCAGGATGAAGACTGAACTACTAAGTCAATTTGATATGTTTGTCGATAAACAATTTGGCCCTCACAGATGAGCATAATCCGTAGCATAACTACTATTTGGTATAACCCCAGGAGTATGCGCCGGGACAGTTGTGACGTCATAATTTATGCACATCACCCAACACTTGCGTTTTGGACCCAAACAAACGGTGTGGCCATTTTTACCACACGTTAAGTCTATGGGAAAAAAATTTCGTCTCCGATTTTATACCATAACTTTCGTCTAAAACAAAAATAAGGGAAAACGTGCCGGCCTATTATGCTGAAGGTTGTGATTACAAGCCAGGACGGGACCCCTGCCGTTATTTTCGTCTTCCAACCGAGAAAAATCAGTCTGAATTGTATGTTTACGTGTGCCTATTGTGTTAATACGTATGATTAGTGGACATAATCATTTGTTTGGGTCCAAAACGCACGTGTTGGGTGATGTGCATAAATTATGACGTCACAACTGTCCCGGCGTATAACAGGTCGCGGGAGTCAGGTCGATAGTTCAAATCTTGTGATGGTGGTATTGGCGCGGCAGACAAAAGAAATCAATACTAATACAGCTGTAATGTAAATCTGAAGGATATTTGAGTGGATAATAGTTTTATAAATAGATAAAGTAAATACTAGCAAGGTGTAGTATTTACTCTGCATTAAAAGTAAAAGATTATGCATATCAAATCAAGTAAATACTCTTACTTGTACTCTTACTTTACTCTTAGTTATACTTCTTACTTTAAGTATTTACTTATTTTTTATGCATACGGCCCAGTGTGGTATTCACGAAATTCAATACTGGGTCCATAATTGCTTAGTATTCCACATGATTGCATCGCGTATACTTCAAACGATGACACCACTATTCCCTATTCACATAAAACATTGACAGTATAAGACCCGGTGCAGACTCCACTATCGTATAGAATATTTTGCTCAGAATATTCTATGCTGACGACATAATGACGTAGGTTATCGAATAAAACACACAGCTTTTGTGATGACCTACGTCATTTTGTTGTCAGCATAGAATATTCTAAGCAAAATATTCTATACGATAGTGGAGTCTGCACCGGGCCTTAGTTAGATTAGATAAATGAAGAATTGCAGGATGTGAGCTTTTGTTTCAAAGCCAATATTACAAGTCATGAAAGTTTACTAATTACGAGTTCAAAATCCCCTCACATAGTATCAGCGAGATATAATCTCAAATTGACGAGCGCATTGACAAAAAATGTTTTGAAATCAGCATTTAAAATAATCGTGTCATGAACAATCTAAAATATTAAATAAAACGTGTGTTACATAATGTTAGGCTATATTACTTTCACTGCAAAAACTTACTGGTCCTTATTTTGTGTCCATTAAAGTACTTATATAGAAAATGACATTTATGATTATGATGGCATTTTGAGTGTTCAGCATTCATACAAAACGATCAATAATCCACGTATCAACAAGACAAGTAAATTATTTTAATACGATCTGAATGACTTATTTTGGTAAGAATGGACAAAGCATATATTATAATGAAACAAGCAAATTAATAGAATTAACAACATTATCATGGTTATGCGAGACTAGTTTTTTGGTTACTTTTTGTAACATTGCTCAAAATAGATGAAAAATAGTGATATCTGGTAAAAAAAAATGACCTATTATCAGAAAAAAAAATCATCATCGTAAACAGCTTATTCATCCACATCAAGATAAAACATACTTTCAGAGTGATTAAATTTTCAGTTATTGAGTTGATGGAGCGTTTAAACTGTGACGACTTATTGGTAACGACAAGCAACGTAGACCTGCGAATTGTTAGTTAAAGTCAGTTAACGCTCACTCACGCTGCTAGACACGCACACTATCGTTACTATCAGTCGTTTTCAGTCACAACTTTTTAGTTGCAAATACGTTACCCTTCGAAACAATTCGTCACAGTGTAAACGCACCATTAGGAGCCAGGCGTTTACAATGGGTCGTATGCATAAAAAGGGAGTATTTGCTCCAAGTAAAAGTATAAGTAGTTACTTCCAAAGTAATAGTCAAAGTATAAGTAAAATCTCGATTTGGTATGCATGACCATTTACTTTTACTACAAAGTAAATACTTTGTAGAAAAGTACAAAGGAAATACTGGTATCTGATAGCATTTGCTTCATATACTTTTCTACTACCATTTGTTCAATCTGTTGAAATTTGACAAATCACATAACTTTATTAGCGCCTTTACTTACGTTGCATTTTTGTAATCACTCACAAGCCAATTAGAAATCCTTTCAACTGGATAAATCAGTGCTAATTTAACAGTTTTGTTCATTACATAGTCGTCTATGCAACTTAATCCCGTCTTTTTTTTTACACCAGATAAGAACTCTTGCTTGAAGCCAGGGGGTGCACCCCAATTTGTCAGTGATTTAATATAATAAAAATCGGTTTGGTTATTCCAATGTTTAGGTGTGAAACAATAAACACCTCTATATTTCACTTATTGCAATAAACATGCTATTTGGCCATCACTCGCATATTTTTATTTTGATCAATATTTTGTGGTGTGTATGAATTATCATTACTTTCCTGGGAACTTTATAAAAACGCAAAAGTGTACCATTATAATACTTAACTTTTGGTCAAGTAAATGGTGGAGTTTTCAAGCACTTACTAAGACAGTCTTATAAGTGGTGACGATATACATCTCGTTTTTATTGTCACCACTCCATTATTTTAATAGATATTTGTGATATTTATGAATTATTTGAATCTTATAGATCCCAGCTTTCTGAGGAACTTCATAAATACGGCAAATTAAACCATTACAAAACTTAACGTTTGATCAAGTAAATGGTCTAGGTAGCTCTGAAGTTACCTTGGACTTTTTAAGTATTTACTATGAGAAGTCTAGTAACAACTTGGTTTT
>JXSR01S015409.1:71970-82601 GCA_000969725.1 Ophiothrix spiculata | reverse complement strand
CGGTTTATAAAGTATTAAACAATTTTCGATTCGATAGATGCACTTGAGGAAAATTTTGGTATAGGTCTCTAGTATTCTGTGAGAAACCTCTCTTGTGCTGAGGGCACCAAATTAGGTAATTAAATGTTTGACTTTTTGGAGGTAGGTGCACCTCAATTCATCCTATATTGTAGTAGTGTATTTAATCAGAAATAAAAGAAAGTGACTTCAAGCAAACCACCAATCACATTTTGTTCTCACCCTTTGCTTTCTGCCTGGTTGTCACAAGTATTGATTTAATGTGAGCTAAAACAACATCTAACAAAATATACTTGGATTTGTCAAAATGAACAGCAAATTCAAAGTCTTTTAGTTGTCTTGTCTGAAAAATTGGCATCCAAAATTTTATAGAATGCCAATTTACTCGAAACATTTGCTTCGTTAAGACAAACCAATATCAACATTTCATTCTTTGTCAAATTTCCTTTCACAAAATGTATACCTATATATATTTTTATCAAAAAATATATGTAAGTATAGGCTTGTATAAAAACTTTTAAAAAACCAAAAAAACAAAATTGAGGTTAAAGCAACTGATACCCCTGCTGATAGATGATGGATGTGGATTATTTATCATTAATCACGGATATATCGTAATATAATCAAACAACTTAAATAGGATATGTAGAAATACAATTTGCAGATAGAATATTTCATTATGGGAGAGTCCCAAGGGAATATATGATGGAGTTGACTTGAGATAGTTTATGTGTTTTATATAGGATGTAGGGAAAGTAAATATGGAATAGATTTCATAGACATTATATTGGATATTTACTCATGATAAGTGTGTCCAATTATTGCTTAGACAGATACATTTGGGTTTAGATGGAGAAAATGAATCATGAAAAAAAGAAGGGGAAAAAAGACGGGGATAAGTATACTTCAGGTCCCAGATACTGGTATACACCAGTATTGGTCAATTCTAGGACATTCCAGTATTGAACAATTCAGGGAGTGTATTTGTTACAGTATTGTTGAAAACATTTTACAGTACTGGTACACACATTTTATTCCCAGGATTTTATTCCAGTATAGGTCAATGCTTCTGTTGTTCCAGTATTGTTACATGCTAAAAATTGTCTTATTCAAGTAACAATTACCAATTTTGCTCCAATTATCAACAATTTAAATTGTTGTCTTGAATCTTGGTAAGTCTTTACCCTCCAATTGTGTATGTAACCTAGAAGTTTAATTAAAAACCAACGTTTATACTAACCAAGCAGGAGTTAAAAGTATAATGCTAATCTACTCAACTAAGGCCAAAAAAGGAGCTTAGACATGAATTCACGATCGTTAGACAATGATCACAATCTCCATCTACATTTGATCTTGCTCAAGATACTCAAGCCATCAGACCATCTTATTCCCACCACCTCATTAGTTGAGTGATATAACATGTTTTTCTCAACTCTGAACAATAACTAAAACTGAATGTTAGTAAGTAAAGATGCAACAAAACAAGTCGCATGTTGTATTATTGAGCATGAAAGAGAACCCAAGAGCAGCTACAGTTATAACATGCATGCATTCATATTAATGCTTTGCACCCTAACCATTAACCCTTATCCTAATCCTAACCTTAATCCTAACCCTAATCCTATCCCCTAATCCTAACCCTAAGAACGTATGGTACGTAGTCTATTCCAAAGTTTTACCAAAATGTAAAACCAGGGGGATCTTTTGGTTCTGATAATCAGTATGTTAAAAATTGTTGTGAGTAAAGTGGGGAATCAAAAGAGTAAGCTTATATGCATAACCGATATTTTTGTAACATCATACCTAAAAAGGTGCTATAAAACAAAATGTTGGGTCCTTATGGACGCTCCTCATCTTTGTTGTGCGCTATCATCTAGGTTAATAGGTTAAACTGTGAGGATCTGTAGCACTCTTTGCAGTAACCTTGTAAAACATGATGTATTATACCATTATGATAAGAGCTTTACCGAACCATGATACTGGCATTAAATTGCCAATGTGATACATGTATTCCTCGGAGCATTTATTAAGCTAGATATAAAGACAACTCCTGAAGCCATACCGAGAACTTTACCATACTTAACACAGACATGATGGAAGTTTGTGAGAAAGTTGTTAAACATTGATTCATGTGGCTTATTTCTTGTCAGGATTTAATCTTTTGACTTTAAAAAGTTGGATTAAACATATAAATTAAAGATGAAATGATGTTTTCTCTCTGAGCAAAATAATGTCAGGGATGTTTTGTGATTAGACAAGTGTGCTAAGCTCTGATAGGATGTGACGGGGGTTACTTGGAATAGGAACTAGGGTACAGGTGTGCCTGGATTTGTATTGTGGATAGTATCACTGAAAAAAGGGAAGGTCCTATGGATCAGACTAATAGTTGGTAGCATAATTACGACCCATTAATATAGTTGTTGTCCTAAAAATTGAACAATTCTACACATTACATTGTTGTTTTTTCTAAAAATGGAAAAAATTGACACGTTTTTATTGTTGTTAAATTGGCAGGTTTTGTAGCTGCTTTAAGGAAAAACAAACAAACAAAAACAAACAATGATGGTTTATCTTAGACTAAGGTCACAAAACTTTGTACAAACAGTTGCAAAGTTTAGAAAGAAGGACCACTGGGAATGAGCAAAGCGAACAGCGAGGGCTTTGCTCGCTACCCATGGTCTTCAAGACTAAACACTGTTCGTACGAAGTATTATGACCATAGTCTTATAGAAAAGACTGAAAATCCAGGGTGCATATTTTGTACCTACCATTATTTACAGATTACCCCCAAGCTCTTTGCGAAGATGGGATTTGACTTGAAACAGATTACACAGCATCAACAGAAATGTTTACAGGATCAATTTGACATTTATTGTCAGGGATTAATTAACAATTGAAAAAAGCAAAATGAAATGTGTGTTATCAAATTATTGTTTTGTTTATTGATCAATTATTTTTTCTTTAAATTAGATATATTAAAAGTGTACGGTACCTAATGACCATTGCATTATGAGCATTATGCTTTGAAGAATAACATCACCACAAACAAGTGATTGTACTCAAGTTTGAGCTTGGTCACAATAACTCGTACGAACAGTTACGAGCAGTGTTTAGTCCATCTAATAGGACCACGCGATGCCCTCGCTGCTCGTTTTGCTCGCTGCTTGTTGTCCTTTTAAACGGACTAAACACTGCTCGTAACTGTTCGTACCAGTTATTGTGACCAAGCTCTTTCATCCATTTGTTTTGATCCTATGAAAAGGTTTAGTTTTTAGATGAGGATGGCTAATTATCTTATACAGAGAGTCCCTGAATGATTTATACCCGGCTATCGGATTTTTTTATGGACTAGTGGGTAAGGTTTTGGTCAAATCTTGTTTATTTCTGAATTAAACATGTCTTTAGGGTTCTGAAGAATTTTGAATTTTTTAAAACGCATGTTCCTGTAGAAAGTTATAGAGATTTTTCTAAATAGTGTATATTTTGTGAATTGTAAATTTGTAATCAGAGAAATTTTTGAGCTTAAACAGTCAAAACTGACTACACTGAAACTTTCTTTTACTTTTCTTAAATTCAAACGTAAAATACAATTTATGTTTCTTTAATTGACTGTGATGGATAAGAAATAACGCCTAAGGGAAACCCCCTAGAACTTTACATTTGACATATTGCTAATGACAACCAGAAATTAGTAGTTTTGATGGGTTGTATGGGTAGTAACTCAACATTAGGACCAGTATTTGTCGACGGAAACCTCAACACGCGGAAGTATGTTGACAGTATCAACAGAAATGTGGTTACTCAACTTGTTCGCCAAATTGATGTCTGCTCCATATCTTGCTATTTTGTGTAAGCTTTAGAATAGATTCAGAACTCTCCAAGGTAATGCTTTTTGTAGATCATAGAAAATTAGAAAACCAAAGAAAGAAGATTTGAAATTGGTGAAGTTGTATTCATTAAACTTTACAAACATTAGTAAGTGTGCATATTACAAGTATTTATTATACTTTCATGCTGGGACTATGATTATTTGTGCTGATCAAAACCATGCTTGCTTAGATTTTCAATTACGTCATGGCACAAAGCAATGAAGCATGGCATATTGATGAAAACTATGGAAAATGTAGAAGACTTATGCGGCTATCAAAAGCATCCCCGGCCCCCCGGTACCCGGGCATAGCTGGGAAGTAGGCGGGGATCTGACCGGGGATTGATGAAAAAATACATCCCGCATACCCGGGGCATACCCAGGGCGTATGCGGGGACGTTTTGCTACTAAAATGGGCCAGGAAAACTACCCCGGGACTATGTGTGTTATTATTTTGTTTTGAAGGACAGGATCTGAATGTGGCTGGGAATCAACATCATACTGATACAAATTAGCAAAATGCAAGTCATACAAACACAAATATTTTGTCAGAGCAAAGTAAAATCCATAATCACAACAGTTTGGCTGGGCATACCCGGGGTCAAGGAGCGGGGACTGACCGGGGCCGTAACAGAAAAATGTCCCCCGCCTTGCTGGGCTGTAACGGGGCCGTTACAAATTTCAATATTACGGCCTCGGTCAAGTCCCTGCTATGCCCGGGTAGTGGGGGACAGGGGATGCATTTGATAGCCGCATTATCCACTATTGTAGAAACACTATTGGTTTTTCGATTTAATATTTCATTCGTGGACACTCTGTATTTCACTTTGACCATTTCGGATTTGTTTTGAACCAAAATTTGACTACATTTTCTGAACATTCAAACATTTTATTTTATTTACTATGGTAGGACAGCCTCTAAAGTACATATATCAATTAAAATCAAATGATTCGAGAGCTATCTTTATTGTCAAACTCTCTTTAAAATGCCAATTACACTGTAGGTTTGTTGAACACCTATGGAAAATAAATAAAACAAATGAGAAATAAATAAGTAGATAAACATAATGGTCTACATTAACATTTCAAACATTATTACATAAAGCATCACATCAAAATGATATGTTCAGATTTAGATTTGAGTGTTAGATAGCAGAACTGTAATAATAAATTTTAAAGAAAAAATATGGTGGTACAACCTAAACCCTGAATCTTATGGGGAAAGCTCTATATAGTGATACTAATGTTAGTCCATCCAGATGGACCTCGCAAGCGAATGCGCTCGCTTGTGAGGTCCATCTAGATGGACTATACTAATGTAGGCTACATGTAAACACTACAATTTATTTTAAGATGGCAAAGATATCAAACTAAGTATCATATTAGTTAGGGGATTGGAGTAAATCTTTTTACTTCCTGTGCGAGACTTGCATGCAGCGTGATAAAAAATCTTTGAGTTATAAAATATAAGGATATATCGGTTCCAAGAATTGATTAAGATGTCATGTTTTAGATGATTTTAGATGCTTATATTGATGGTTAATGAAATTGTAGATTTTTAAATTAACTTAAAAGTTTGCACGTAAGCTGAGAAGGGTCTCTCAATTTTATTCTAATAACTTGTATAGCATTTTTTTACTCAAACGGGGGCTTGGTATGTTTGAAAGGGGACCATAAAAAGCAATAATGTGGTGTAAATTTGAGCTTCAAAGGTTTTTTTTTACAAAAATGGACAATTGTGAGATGGTCTAGTTCTGATTTGTCAGAACAGGAGATAGTGTACCATGCCTTTTACTTATAATCTAAGGGGGCACTTATTTTCAGATGCTATGTTTATGCTTGTAAATGAAAAACACAGGTGATTTTTATGGAGTGGCTCTTAATGCCATGCACCATACTTATGATGTCAAAATGGGCAAAAATCAAGGAAATGTTTTTTTTCCTGATAACACTAAATACTCTATATGGGTATAATTTTACTCTCAATAACCTACACGATTTTGAAATCCCATCATTGATTAGAGAAGGATTTATTTTTGGTATTTTAAGAGAGAAATTCCAGTTTAGGGTGTGGAAAAAATGAATAGAGAAATTTTTTCTGTGCTCAGCCACCATACACAGCTGATGAAGCATGAACAAGTGGAGAGGAAGGGGGTTAGGAGCTTAAAGATGATCGCGGTGTTAATTTAGAGGGCGGTGTTACAGAATTTGTTGGTCAGTGGTGGGAAGATTTTGACAAAACGCGCGCGTGGTAACTAAGCATAAGATTTGCGCCTTATACACAAAACGCAACGCGCACGCTTGTTATTTACGCATTGTCTTACCGTTAAGCGCCGAACAACACGAAAAATACCGCGAAATAGTGCCCAGTGCTTCCGACTCAACGGGCATTCAGCGATCAAACGTTTTACGTGTGTTTTCCTATACTACAAAATGCTGATTTTTCACATATTTGCTACCTGTAGAATTTTTTCATATTTTGCTGGTCAATAGTGAATGTCAAGTGGATGTCAAATCGAAAAGAAAAATAAGGGGGTCACTGACTGTTTTTAAAAGATAGTGTGAGAGGAAATTACATCGGGTAAAATCTAAAAAACAATTTTCATCACCGGAAATGTCGATATTCGGTTGTATAACATTGAACAGATAAAAAAAGTTAATTACATCAAGTAATTTAACGCTCAAGTTTTCAAGTTATCCATTAAAAGGAAAATGACGTCATAATATATGACGTCATAGCGCTCTTAGATTGTTGGTGACCCCCATTTTTTATTATTGAATTTTGAAGTTTAGACTCTCATCTATTAATTGACAAAAAAATAAATAAATAGAAACTTATCACCGTGATCGTCCTTAACATAGCATTTCCATACCACCCGATATCAGTACCTACCCCCTACAAGGTTATGAAGTTTGCGTGTAAGCTTATATCGGCTACCTATTCCTAAAAACTATCTTGTTACATTTTATGAACAACTAAAATTGGTGAATAATTTTATTCCAGATTGTATTTCTTATCTAAACTATGATATATTTTGAATGAAGTTAGTGAATTGGATATTAAGTATCACTTTTCTCTGTATTTGTTGTTTTTGAAATTGAACAAATTCTGTCAATCTTTAATGGATAACCTACTTCAAGTGGAATAATCAAAGATATATCAGTTACTTGCTTGGTAATAAAAGAGTAAGCCACAAGTTCTTCTTGCTATTGCATATTTGTGACCCGTCATATCCAAAGGTACCTTAAGGTCAGCAAAATTAAAATTGATTTTTTGGTCTCATCTGAAATATTATATTTTAAGCTTTAAAATGACACCTTGCTTTTGGTTATTGGATGTTCGATTGCAAAGTTACATTGAAATTGATAAAAGGCATCGGTCTGATTCAGAAAACTATCGTTCTGAGAAAATCAAGTTTAAAGTTTCTGTCTTGGTAAAACTTCAATAGGGAAAGGATTTTTATATCGATTTTTAAAAACATTTGTCTTATGTTTTGGATGTTGAAACCTGATTAATATGATAGAATACACTTCAAAGGTAACATTTCTGATGAAATTAGAAATTCGACCTTGGACGTAATTTTTGATTATGGTTAGCTTCAATGGCCCGTATCTCGTAATTTACTATGCCGGTATTAAGGTACCTTTAGATATGACGGGACACATTTTATGTCTGTTTACTTTCAACAAGTATTGGGGGTAACATACCCTACTTTTTATGATACTGGCTGCGATAACATGTACAGGTATGACTCTTCTGTACATGGGACTGACGGCTTTACGTCCCCTCCGAAGGATGACGATCTCTCATGAAATATTTACCCAACTCTAAATACTTCATTTGAGGAGCCGAGTAGATCTAGAAATATCTGCCCAATGCTACCACCAAGTCAGATAAACGTCTAATTATTTTGAGACACACTGTATATCAAATAGCCCTCATATGTATTAGGCAAAAAAAAAAAAGGTTTGTCTCAAAGCTGACGCGCGCATCAGTAAAATCGGGCGATTTTGAAAAAAAGTAATGCGGGATTTTTTTTAATTTCAAGTTTTTTGGTTTTTTTTAAATTTTTTCCAAAGAAATCAGAGAAAATTTGATTTTTTCTCACCCTAAAGGAATTCATATTTCAACTTTGATACGTCCAAAATCTTGCGGCAAGCTCGTATGAGAAAGATTGCAACTGCAGATCGTCATCTATTCATCCTTTGCAGAAATTGTGTTCTTGTGTCGACATTGAGTGTGCGTTACTACAGTAACCTTTAACAGGCTCGTAGACTTCGTGTTGTATTTATTGTGTATTTTGTGAAGAACAACCATCCTGCTTGTTGTTGATTTGCTTGTGCGATCTCGTGACAGTCATGGAGGATCAAAGTTATTTTATAGATTCAGCTGCTTTGCGGAAAGTTTAGAAAATGGTTTCTGCGTGAATCGTTGAACAATAAACCCCTCAGAGCGAAGAAGTAGTTGACATTACAACCGGAAATAACCCGTGCATAAAAATAGGCGATCTATTTACTGGCTTTGGTATAGTTGATGATGCTGACGGTGCAGAATTCGACGCATTAATTTTGCATGTGATTCGTACAGACAACGCTTAAAAAAAAAAAATCTTAAAAAAAACAACAACAAAAAAACGCATTCCGCATTACTTTTCACTCATCAGCTTTGAGACAAACCTTTTTTTTTTTTTGGCCTTAGTTAGTCAACCAGCAACAAATAATTCCAGTTATATGTTGTGCAGTATATTTGATCCAGATTTGTGAGCTTGCATTTGATAATGTAATACCATTGCATCGTCTCATCAATTTCTGTAACAATATCCATACAAGTGCAATATTCCTGATTGCAATTAAATTGGTGAAGTGATGAAAAGTACAACTTTTCGGTGGACATACCTTCCAGATAGGATCAGTCAGTTGCAAAATTTGTTTTGCTTAAACATTTTTATTGCTGGTGTTAAAATGACTTAATAAAACATGAAATTGGCTTTTTTGATAAAATTTTAATAATTTTTGCTTGGTTGAATTACACTTTTTCACTCAAAAAACAGTTGGTTGTACAACTTTTTTGTTTTAAAAAGTTGCCTAAACACTGTAACACATGTTCATTTTTTCTCACCTTTAAAGTAAATATTCTTTCATATCGCATTTCGGTGCGATAAAAAATTTCACTTAAAGCAATACTGTAAAATATTGATCTAAAATGGTTTTTGAGTAAAACAGCCTGAAAATGAAAGAAAATGAATGTTTTCAAGTAAATGTTGTCAGAAACTTGGTCTAAACACTGAAAAATGATATAAAGTACATATGCTTTTCTGTTATTGTTTAATCATGACTGGTTTGTTTAACATGCTTATTTATAGCTTAGCATAAAATATGTTCTAATGTAACTGTTTCTTTCTTGTCATATAACTTTAAAAAATGATCAAACAATAATATTTTTAACAAATATAGTATTCTTTCACCTTATATTATGTATTTAGAAACCTTATTTGATTTTGAAATAAGTCCTTGATTTGGGTGGTGGATTTTATTTTTAATTTGAACATCATAGTTTTGGTTATGAAAATATTGTTACAATCCTTGATTTGGGGGGAGGGGGCTTCTTGAGTTGACACAAGATAATAGGACCCATAGATAAAAGGAAGTACAGATAGGATTATTTGCACCCTAAAAATTCGGCTAAGTTACGGGATTTTGCCACCCGGGCGTCGTTCCTGGACCAACGCTTTGCAAGTGCATAGTAACCCTGTTCTGTGTTCTGGTCGCAAGTTACAAACACAATACGCATGTTCCGGCAAATTGTGCGTATACAAATTACCAATTCGTTGCCAGAATAACTAATTTATTTCAGGCTTAATTTCCAACATTTGTTATCTCCAGCATGCATCAGTTTAATACATGCTATGAAAATACTCATATTTTTCCTTGAATTGATGACAACATGTGATGAAAATTTTTATTATTATTTGGAAATCAAGTATTACACACAAAGTTTTGTTTTCAAATATTTGAAAATCATACATTTATATTTCCTATAAATGGGGCCAAACAAATAAATAGCTTGATTGTCCATAGATGAGTTTTACTGAAAGGTTTTGACCAGTCAGGATTTTTTTTTTAGCTAACTATACTGTGCATACACTTAGGGTCCTTAAGTTTAAAATATGCAAGTTCAGCTAATTTTGATGTCAATGTGAATTTAATATCAAACATTAAAAACAACTAAAATGCCCAACACAAAATTACACATTTGGAAATATTCGTAACCATACTCAATATGGTACAGCAAGCAGGTGTTCACAGTTAAAACCAACCCCACAGTTTATTCATCATAATTACACATTTAGAAATTATCATAGCCATAAACAACATATATTTTATTTTAGGCCTTCTTGCTGCCATTATTATGTAGTTGCAAATAATCAGAGACAAGTATCTAACCCATTATTATTAGAAATTCTCATAATCATATACAACATATTATTTTATTTCAGACCTCTCCAGGACAGCACTACAGGTGATCATCTATAGTGAAACAATACAATCCAATGCATCATAATTATACATTTAGAAATTCTCACAACCATAAACATTGTCTATTTTATTTCAGGCTGCCTTGCCAGCACACAGCTCTGCAGCTGCAAATAATCAGAGACAAGCATCTAACCCATTATTAAATTCTCATAACCATAAACATTATCTATTTTATTTCAGGCCGCCTCGCCAGCACACAGCGCTGCAG
>JXSR01S015409.1:0-36850 GCA_000969725.1 Ophiothrix spiculata | reverse complement strand
AAATCCTTTCCCCATTGAAGTTTTACCAGTACAGCAACTTTAAACTTGATTTTCTCAGAACGATAGTTTTCTGAATCAGACCGATGCCTTTTACCAATTTCAATGTAACTTTGCAATCGAACATCCAATAACCAAAAGCAAGGTGTCATTTTAAAGCTTAAAAAATAATCTTGCAGATGAGACCAAAAAATCCATTTTCATTTTGGGACCCATAAGGTACCCTTCGATATGACGGGTCACATATACAGCATTTACAAGTTGAATACAACAAAGATATCTTTTTAAATAGTTAAATTCTGTAGTATTTAATGCCACTCCATGCTTGTTGAGCTGTCAAATCCTTTCCCCAGAAGTCAAAGATTTAGAAATAATTGATGAGCGTCTTACTTATAATATCAGACACAGTTTAGTTGTATGGTTGTTATTATACGAGGGGGTATCAAAAAGTTTTAAACTTTACCCAGAAGAAATGGCGTCACAAAATTTCATTATGAGATACTTTAAGCTACTTTAGGCATCTTTGTATAGTCAATGTGCAAAGTAACATATTTCTCCCACTTTTAACTGACTGTCTACAGACCGTTATTGTAGTGATCCTCTCTATTGAAAAAATCTGATTTTATATTTCAATGAATATCAAAATTTTAAGGTCGTCATGTTTAATTACGCCATTGTGACGTCATTCATGGACCGATTTCCATAATTTTGGTATCAATGGACAGAAGAAACCCTACCCGTCACAATGGTATTAAAAAACTAAACTTTAGTGGATTCAATAAATTTACTGGGCCCTGTAACCCTTCAAACACAGGAACTTAAATACGCCGCATGTCTCAATTTCCTCCATGCAGTTTATAAGCGGGTAGGTAGATTGCATCAATCACCACCTGTGAAGAAAGTAAAATTACTTATGAGAGAATTTACATAAAGACGAGTGACTATTCTGACAAAATTTCATTGGTATAGCTCAATCCCTACTTGGTAAAGTTCAAAACTTTTTGATACCCCCCTCGTATATCTCTCTTGTCACTTGTCATGTTTTATTCCGACTTTGTGTTTGTACAATTTAGAACTTACATATATTTACAATTTTGTTGTTTGGATAGTTGGAAAGGTAATTCTTAATTGTTGTGTCTCATTTGTTTTTCTTCAGATGATCAGATATATATAATATTATGTCCAATTGAAAATTCACAATTTAATTATTTAATTGAAGATATTATTTACAATTAAATATGTATTTTTTTATTTCTTTGAGCACTAGTTTTTGTCTCACCTGACAAATTTTCAGGCCTGAAATTTTTTCAAGAAGAGATACCATTCCTTAAAACTGTCCAGCGTCTGCCATCCACAATTCTTGTCCAGAGCAAATTTTGGAAACAGTATTCCCTGATTTCATTGGTTCCTATACAATTATTCTGCATTCTTTCACATAGGCCATCTAATAGCAATTGATATTGAGACTGTCATATCATACGTCATCATAGTCATTATAACAACTTCCATAGCATTGCATCATAGTATTATTAGTAACTGTATGGTGACCATTGAAATCATTGTAAAGTGCAACAATTATTTTGGGGTCCAGCATCTTTCGAGCATTCTATCTCAGCCATTTACGCAAACATTTTCACAAGTGAGGTGTTTCGTGAAAGAGCAAAGGTGCTGCAATAAATTTTAATTTTCGGAAATGTTTAGAGACTTTGACACACTGCCAATCTAAAGACATGACACATTTCTTTTTATGCGAGGTATAGTTTGAAGGGTGATTTCAAATTATGATATCTCACCATTGTTCAGATTTTGTATTATCTTATGTATCAGTTTGATGTCCAGTTGGAAATCATGTGTTGAAGATATCTTTGGCATTCTAAGGTATTGTAATTCATTTGAGCAACGTACAAATTTATACAAATTATGGTCATAATTATTGCCATTAGAAGTTCCATAAAGAAAAGGTTTTGAAAACTGCAAAATTCTTCTTAAACTTTTGATACATACAACTTTTTCTGTAGATTTACTGTCCATGATTGTAAATTTTAAAAGAATAATTGATGATCATCTTATTTTTTTTTTGAGCAGTGACATAGTTTAGTTTGATGCCCATGGTGGTTACTTAATCTGTGTATCTTTCCATATGTCATGTTTTATCCCAACTCGGTGGTTAATATTTTATTGTTTGACTAGTTGGAGAGGTCATTCTAAATCGTGATGTCTCATTTTGTTCAGATTTTGAATTATATTCAGTTGTATAATGTGATACTCGCTTGAAAACATACAATCCCATACTATGAAGATGTCATTTTAACAATGAGTCTCTGCTTCTTTCTTATCTTTGATCACCTGGAGAGAGAAATGTATTGCTAAGGTGGTTTCAGATTAGCTGTTGCACCAGATGACCAAACTTGTAGCTGTGGCAAAAGACCATGCAAGCATTTGCAATTTTGAGTTGTCGTAATGTAGCTGCATATGCATAGTGCCGCGATAATCTGTTAAATAAATGTAATAAATAAATGTCGCTGCTTATTGCGCTTTTCCAGAATTGATCAAAGCGCTTTATATTTATTCTGTTACCACTAGAATACAGCCAACCTTGTTGCATATATATTGATTACCCTGTCGTGATGGTCACAACAACACATCGTTCTGAGTTCAAATAAATTCAACTTTTATTGGGCACGTGTGGTTTAGCGGAAATCGACAGGACTTACATAAATGTGAGGTTGTGAGTTCAAGTCCCGTATGACCACCAAGACAGACACTCTGAAACCAGCTTTATTTTGTAGCATGAGTTTAAATTCTTAATGTTCATTCATTTGAGCATTGGATGAATTTTCACAAATTATCATCATACATTTAGAATAGGTTGATCGTCTGTGATTATTTCCATTAAAATAATACCTTCAATTGAGGACCCTAAAGGGGGTTAAGTCACAAAATCTTGAAAATTGAGTTGTGTCAATTTCCTGCTACAGAATTCTCATTTCTACAATCTGTACAAGTTTTGTAGCAATTTGATGATCAGAGCATGCATAAGAGTCACTGCGAGACACAGCAATACCATTCAAGACAACACAAATGATATTATGTTTGTGCCATTTTCTCAGTTTGTACTCAATGTGACTAGGGTTCTAGGGTCCTCAATTGTAAAGTTTAATACATACTGAAGTGAAGTTTAATAAATACTGATCAACATCTTGCTTGATAGCTGAAACTAGGTCTTAGTGTGAGCCCCATAGTGATACCTCATCTAGTATGTCAATGTTCAGGTTTTTTCTCAAACTTTGCATTGACATTCAACTTAATTGTTCTGATTGTTTATTGAAGAGTTCATTTTAAACTGGGATGTCTCATTTTGTTCAGATTTTGTATTATGATCAGTTGTTTAGTTTGATGCCTACTTAGAGATTCACACTTTTAGAAGTGGAAATATCTTTTTCACTTTAGATCAGGCAGCAGGATATTATACCATACTTTTGTTTTTGTTTGTCAGAATAATGTATAAATTTTGATCAAAATTGTCACTTGATACAATACTTTCAATAAAAAGTTTAATCCAGATGAAAAATATTTTGTTTCATATTTTGCCTTTAGATTTGCTAATGCGTTGTCCTAGTTGCAAAATACACGGAATTAGAGAATAAAAGATATGATTTTATTGTTTTGACTGCCATCTTTCATCTCATAATAAATTATTTTGAGTAATGGGCGCCCCCGCAGTGGGTGTTCACTACGGTGTCCGTGATTTCAAACGCGCGACTCCAATGCTTCTTATTTACTCTTTTAAGCGAAAAAATATATGCAACTCTGGGGATGAGGCTGCTTATACGAAACTACACAAGAATTAGAAAATAGGTATACCAATTAATTTAATATTTATGCCATATCTCCAAAACTAAGCAGAATTCTAAGGTGAAATTTTGGATTTATAATCAGAAATATATGGGCTTTAATTTGACATCAAAAAATGCACTACTTCCGGTTGAGCCCCCGGGATGAGAATGTGATCGGAATCTACAACTTACATTCAAATTGTGATTTCTAGTTTTCTATTTTGAGGTGATAGTTTTTTATATTTGATATGCACTTGCAAGTTTTCACAAATTGAAGATGTATTTAACACTATAAACTTGAAATCTTACATTTGCATTTGTATTTGAAGATGTGAAATTTTAACATTTTTTTGAGTTCCATACTAATGTAAAATTTTCCTTGCTGGGTAATTATTTTTTTGAGTTCCATACTAATGTAAAATTTTCCTTGCTTGGTAAATCATTATATTTATGGCCACCCTGTTGTACTTCCTGTCGTCTTCACATTTAGCGATAAAATTATGCAATGTGTTTGCGTGTAGTAAATTAGCATGCTTGGATATATTCCCAAATTGATTTTTTAGTATGTTGCAAATGAAGAAAGAAATATACATCGTGTACTAGAACATTAAGAACAACTGACTAATTCATTGACAGCCAAAATTTCATGTGATAAAAATCCTAACCAAATTGAATATAGAGACTTGAACCCAGGACTATAATGCATATGCTTGGTAAATGCTCTAACCTCCCGAGTTTCCCAGCCTACCAGATATAATCGGGAGTAAAACTAATAAGTAGCAATTGGTAGATTTTAACGGGTTCGCCGTCGACAAGTTTTGAACTGTCAAGCTTTCATCAGGAGTAGCTCTGACTTCTTCAGGACAAATATTATTATAAAGACATGTGGGCCGTCACTTCCCACTGATGACTCGCATGAGCCATTTACTGAAGGCTGCCCCTTGCCAACAGTGTTAAAAGCAGATCACCTCTTTGAGATTTTGGTGGCTTTGGAAAGAGCCTTTCTGAAGGCTGCCCCTTGCCAACAGATTTACACAAAAGTAGGTTGCCCCTAATAAGTAGCAGTTTAATGCAGAGGTAGAGTGATCTCTGTTAATAAAAATTCCATGATGCCAGCGTGTTGCATTGTGACATGGTAGTGAAGAAATATTAAGGAGTTGTAACATCTAAAATCATTTTGTCTTCTTGATCTTTGCAGGAACAAGTGACCCTTATGTGAAGTTCAAAGTCTCCGGAAAACAAGTGTATAAAAGTCGGACAATTTACAAGAACCTCAACCCCAAATGGGATGAGAGGATCACACTGTGTGTGGAAGATGTTGGGAAGCCATTGGAAATATTTGTCATGGATTATGACAGAGGACCCAAGTCAGATGATAGCATGGGGGCAGCGCAAGTCAATCTCATGAGCTTAGAACCAAACATGTAAGTCAATTCAAAATTAATCTTGCAAGGATCATTTATTGCATTTGAGGAAGGAGAGGATGAAGGCAAGAAGGTATCAAATCCTCTTTCTTGAAAATATCCAGAACCTGTTTAGGATTCATTGGACTTGTTAAGCCAGTGAAAGTTATCTGTAAGTGACGCGGCTATACATTGCGCAGAAAACCCGTAAATAGTCTTTCAAAACCAGTAAATAGTCTTTTTAAAACCCGTAAATAGTCTTTTCAAAAGAACTATTTACTGGTTTTTCTCTAGATGGTTGAAACTATTTGAAATAATGTCATAGGGTTTCAACACGCTTAAATTTATTAATACAGTATATAATATACAAATATAAACTGACTTGAAGATCTCTGATTACTGAGGGGCGCAGCCACGAAGTAAAATGGCTTAATTTTAGTCACTGAAGGGCCATAGTTTTAATCCAGAGGTCTGAAAAAAGTCAGTATATTTGTTTTATATACCGTATTAATAAATTTTTAGAATAATGTGATTTTTACTTGCCTAATGGCCTAATTTATCAACAAATGCACACTAACCCATTGCTGCAAGTAATAGGTTAATGCGCGTAATAGCTTGTGCGTGTGAGTTTTATGCTCGCATATTCCCGTGTGTGAAGTTTGCTTTGTGTGTAAGGTAAATGACGCAGCTATAAATAATTTTTCAAAACCCGTAAATAGTCTTTCAAAACCCATAAATAGTATTTTTAAAAGAACTATTTATTGCTTTTTCTCAATGTGGTTGAAACTATTTGAAATCCAGTGATCGGGTTTAAAGCAATTAAATTTATCAATACAGTATATAACAGATGAAGATGGTGATAATAGTATTAGTCCTGTATTAAAAAAATCACAATCCACATAGTTAGGAAAATCGCATAAGTCCAAATTCATTATAGACCGGAGTTAGCAATGGTCAAGAAATCGCTGCCATGACAGGGCGTGCTCGGTGGTTTGACATAGTGATAGTTGGGTTGGGATGCGAGAGGTCCAGCGTTCGAAGGTGGAAACCCACCATTTTTAACTTACGGATTTCCGAGAAGAAGTGCTCAGTACGGTTAGCGTTAATGAAACACATATATTTGATTGTAAATGCAGTCCCAGGACAAAAGAGAGGACTGAATATCAAAAATTGAGACTTTTAAATATTCGTTAAAAGACATCAAAGACTCATTTGTATCTAATTAGAAGCATTTTTCAGCCTCAGTAGACTGCTTTCACTGTTTATTGTCATTGATTTTGTTTTACCTGATGTGTTTCTATCTTGATGTATAAGCGCAATAAAAATATTGTCTTATAAAGGGGTCAAAGGGGTCCCCAAAAGTTTTGAGAAAAGTATTGAGACTCTGAAAAGAAAAGGCTATAAATTTTCAACCAACATCATCTAGTTATTCATTGGTGACTGTCCTTTACAAACAGGTTGTAAAGTCAGCCACTACACAGTTGTTTTACTTTTTTAAATTTATAAAGAAAGTTATAACCAATGAACATCAGCCTTGAAAGTAATCATAGGTTTTGTTTGAAAAAAAAAGTAGTAAAAACAAGATCCTTGTTGAAAGCTGGGGATTGCAAATGAGATTTGTCACACACAATTTCTAATAACTTTTTTACTTTTTGATGCTGAATTACAGTCTTTGTGAAAGGAGGATAGCATTGATGGAGGAAGGATGCAGTGAATATCTAGGTTATCTGATCATAGGATTTACCATCGTACCCAGGAAGGAAGAAGAACGAGAACAAGTCTCGGTAAGTAGTTAACACATTTTGCTTATATAGTAGATTTGTTTGATGATGTTGACTGATATAAGGTTATAAGAGTAGCTGTATTGAGCTACCGTTCTTTCTTGCTTTGTTTCATGTCAAGAAAAGAAAGTCTGAAACAGATTTTTAACCCGTTTACATTGGCCAAAAGTTGTAATCGATTTATTAAGTAGAAGTTGAAATTGTCTTCAGTCAGCATGTGTTTACATAGCACTACAATCGGGCTCGCCTGTGTGGTTTACTGACAAGAGAGCCACCAAGTGGCTGGCGACGGCTCGTCTGTCAGTGGCTTTATAGATCAGTGTTCTATGTAGAATCAGTGGATTTACAAAGTTAGTGAAGTAGTTATCTAGGCGAGGGTTACAGGTGCGACTAGTGGTTACACTGAAAACTGAATTTGACATAATTTGATTTCAATAAATAAATACATGATGAAGTTGAATTCACTGCATAGTAAATGACCCACATGTTGGTGTAGTGATAGTCAGCAGCCAAATAGACCATGGGTTACTATTTAAAAGAAGAGGTCAAGTCAAATTCAGTTTCCTAAGTAGGAAAGTCCAATTGAATTCACCGATTTGACTTCATTTCAAAATTGAGTTGGTAAAAAGAAACTTATGTTTTGAATTTTATGAAGTCGACTTTATGCAAGTTGTTACCCTGTATACATTGGCAACTAGACTGAAATCATGATTGAATAAGTTCATCATGATTGGTAGATAAAATGTTTAATAAGTTCATTGATCTGATCCAAGTAAAGTAAAGGTTTACTTACTGCAAACATTTCGATGGAAACTATCATCTTTATCAATTCTAGATATTGGTATCACTGATGTTGCTTTTCGTAGAGCTTGTAGTGTTGCCAGCTGATTTTTGGTGGTTTCCAAAAATCTCATCAAAAAGTGTGAAAACTGATACTGTCCCCAAACTTCATTCATCCAGCGTTGAGAAAGATGGTGGTCTCGAAACGTTTGCTGTAAGTAAACCTTAACTAGGATCAGATCAATGAACTTATTGAACATAGACTTAAATCGATGACAACTTTTTGAAGTAAACTCAAATGTATTGTAATTGGGCTAGTCATCCTCTTGTTTACATGGATTTTGCATTTGGCAAATCACTTTTGAAATACCAATGTTATGCTGTTTATACCTGTTGACTTCAAGAGAAACATGTATCTTAGGGATTACGTGCCTGCTTCAACAAACACACAATGGTGTAGTATATAAGATGTGGGTGTTATGTGCAATGTATGCATATGAGGGTAATAGACTAGTGTTGACTTTTAAATTTACCTGGATTTGTAGTCAGTTACTTATTTACTACAGTGGAACCTTTAGATTTTGGGGACCATATAAGTTAGCTTGTTTTATCAGGAGCTTGTATTATGCATCTCATTTAAAGCCAAAAAAAGAAACAAGTTTGTTTCTGGTAACCCGCGCGCGTTTTTGTTAAGTTACATATTTCCCGCATTAATTTTTTTTTTCATATTTCGTATCAAAAAAATCTTTAATGTTGATAGATAAAACAATTCTGTAAAAAAGCTTGCTGGAGACTTGTGGAAATTTTTGTTGCATATTATTGAACATGAAAGAGAAACCAAAGCCGGCTAAAGTTATATACAAAACTTTGATGGTTAATAATGATATAAATAAATAATATAGGAAAGCAAGAGCATTGTTTTAATGTGGGTTTTTTTTCTTCTGCATTTTGGTAAAAAAAAGAAAACGCATTGCATTTTTGAAAAGTAAAAAAATAAAAATGAAAAAGCGCATATCACATTGTACTTTTCAAGCATGTTACCAGAAACAAACTTGTTTTTTTATTTGGCCTAACATGTGAATGTTATTCTTGGGACTTCAAAAGCACCATGTATTTTCAGGGTTTTTGTATTACCAGAGCTCTTATTGACGATATTCCACTGTATCAGCATCTTAGGTTCATTACAATTTACATGTAAAGCTTATTACTTAGCATGAGGTATTTGAAATCAAAGGTGTTATCATTCTAAACATGGTGAAAGTGTACATTTTCTAGGTGGTACGCACTACACTGGTCATGTTAGGGTGTCAAAAATAGCTAAATAAAAAGGTATACATGCATATACCAATTAATGTACACTATAAAGGCAAATTCCAAGGTAAATTATTTATTTATTTATTCTTTCTTTATAGAGGGTTTAACTGGTTCAGTGACAAGTACTGCTTTTCAACCAGGCCCTCATCATTGATGGTGAGGATTCAGCTTGACCATTTTCCAATGTTTGACTGAATGTGAAAGTTTCAACTTAACCATATTTCATGTTGAATCAATGAAAAGTTTAACGTGCAACCAATTTTCAACGTTCAAATTTTGAGCACGCCTTTTTTTTTTAAATGTTTTTTTTGTAAATGTATATGTGACCGTCCAGGTGAAACCAACCGTAAAGTCAGCCCCTGGTCATTTTTACTTTTTTACATATCTGCAAAGTCCAAAAGTTTGAAATGACACCTTGAAGAACTTTACCCGATATCCACAAGTCAAGTTTATGGTCCCTCAGTTTATCATTGAGTAAAAGATGACATTGAGATAAATTCATTCAAAAACCAGTAAGCTATATACTTTCTGTTGATGGTTCTTCAAAGATGTGGATTTTTTCATACTTAAGTTTGGTTTTTCGAATTTATAAAACTTTGCAGATTATTGCATGAATATGCAACAAAAAAAAATAATCCATAAATTTTACCAAATTATAACCTTTGCATGTATTTTCACCTGTAGCACAAAATGAAGCTTGCTGACTTTATGGCTGTTAGGGATGGAAAGACTCGCATAAAGTTAATTTGAGTGCTCATCTGATACCATTTAATCATCAACACCTTTGCTGCAGCAAAAATATGAACAAAATTACATTCTGGTCATGTTTTCAATGCACGTTGAAATTTGGTCGTTGATTCAAGTTCCAACGTAGTAGCTTTTCCAGAAGTGCTGACATGATGATGATTTCACTATTTCAGCGTATCACTGTGTGATCAAGCTTTGGTAAGATTGAGTTGTTTACAGGTATAGCGGCTATATGCAAATTGACTTTCAAACTTGCATGCATTTGCATTCTTTGTATCCAATTTGCAATTCAGTTTCAACATCAGAGTAATTGTGTTTTACTTACCCGAAGTTGAGTCTTTGAGTTATTTACCTGTTATTTTGTCATATCAAGGGTTGAGAGCCACAAGGCTGTATTTGCAAAAAAAAATATAAGAGCCACAAGGTCATATTTGCACCTTTGTTGCCCGTGCAAATATGGCGTTGTGGCCCCAACCCTCGATTATGTCATCTTTCTGAAGTGGTCAGACATGAAAGTGATCATCTTCAAAGTCATTGAACTATTCTTGTGTTTATTCTTAAGTTGAACAGATCTCTAGAGCTCTTATGGACCCTTTCTAGAGAGTTGTTATGTGTTTGTCTTGGATTGCTAAGCCTTGTGTTAACAAGTCTCTTGATGATGAATGTTCAGAGGGAGTTTCATAAGTGGCCAATGATCTTCTCTTCAGTTTGAAGCAGTACACTCTCAGAAAATGGGTTTACTTGTAATGCTAACCAAGAGAAGATTGTGTGTGTATCCCATCATGCATTGCTTCCAATGCGATTGCTTGTATGGGAAATCATACGAGTAGTTGAAATGTTCATAAATCAAAGTTATTTGTTTTAATCTTGTATTTTGGGCATGTTTCATCTCTAACTACTCACATGACTTCCTGTACAAAATTTCCCATATGCATCATGAGATACACACGATGTCTTCTCTAATGTTAACCTATAGACACAGAACACTTACAATTTTTTGATTGTTTATTCTTTGCACCAAGGGAGCGGTTGAGTGTAATGTGGCTACACTTCAATAGCCATTTCACATCTTTCCCCAGTGAATACCAACATACTTGTTTTTAGCCAATCGTTTTTACCATAGCAACCAGAAAAATGAAGAGTGTTTTTCAAAAACAGGCATCAAGGGCTACAAATATAGTACACGAAATACATTTGAAAAAGTTGTGAAATTGGCTGTAGATTAAACCCCTTGCTTACATAATTCATTTAGTAGAAATTATGCTTACGGAACAAATGGTGATATTAAAGGCTGATTTTTTCTATTTCAAAACGATGAATCTCTTCTTGTACTTTGCAGGGTGCAAGTATGGAGGGAAAATTCAATCTTTAAAAAATAATATTTGATATTTTAATCTACGAAGATAGTTTTGATATTTCAATCTGCCAAGAATGATTTTCACTCATGTTAGAACTAGTACCGTTCCCACAGACCGCCCCTCCCACGGACCCAGCAATGAGCCCAGCCAGCACGCGTAGCGCGCTGGCTGGGCGAAGAGGGTAGTGGACAGCTCTGAGCAAGAGCTAACTCATGTTAGATTGAAATTTGATTGATCTGAAGAGTCTTATGTTGAATTTAGAGCGTAGCATGGCAGCAGAGTGTCATACTGAGGAGGGAAACCATTTATATAATATCTGGCTGTTTGGCAACTTAACACTCATTTGTGATAACAGCTTACATATTTAAGCCAAAAAATAATTGTTGTGTTACCCTCAAGTGAGATTTCTGACAAATTTGTTTGGTTGGTCGCAAAATATTTTCACTCTAAGTGCCAAATTTAGGTGCATTTTCCGATATTTTTCAAAAATTTTCTCAAAAAACACCCCCAATTTTTATTTTGGTGCTCTTCTGACCCTTATATTTTTTTGAGGGCAACACAACAACTTTTCTTTGGCCTTATGTCAAAAATTACATGTAGTTTAAGGCAATTATAGGCATATATGTAGAGAGAAGAGAAGATATCGTGTGTATCCCATCATGCATTGCTTCGTATGCAAAATTTTGTACAGGAAGTCATATGAGTAGTTAGTGATGAAACATGCCCAAAATGCAAGATTATGACAATTAACTTTGATTTATGGGCATTTCATCACTAACTACTCACATCATTTCCCATACAAACAATCCTATAGGAAGAAATGCATGATGGGATACACACAGTATCTTCTTTTTGTAGAGAGAATAAAGTTCTAGTATTATTTCAAAACTTGCTATCTTTCACATAAACCCTGGGGATGGTCAAGTGCCTCTAGAAGGCAGACAGATTGGCTGGCACATATTATTGGCTCATCTATGAAATTCAACACTTTGTTGTATCTCCTTATCTTTTATAAATACTATCTCTTATTGAGATGGGGTTACTCCTGTATAATGGCAGTTATCACTTGCCCTTCAGATGACCTATAATTGTCCCTTTTAATGGCTACTTTAAAGAAAGAAAGAATTCTTTAGGCTAATCGCCAAGGATATCCCAAGAAAGCCTCTAATGAAGCTTATTTCCATTGGGTCTAAGATATGCCGGAGGAAGACCGGAGTACCCGGAGAAGAACCTGCGAAAGCGAGTATGGACTGTAAACCAAATTCACATACAGCGCCAGTAGCTGTTTTCATGAATTGAGCAGAAGAGTCCATTTAATTACGAAGAGAATAATGTAATTTGTTTTACTTTTACCTTGAAAGTTACTGCATATATTTTTGTCATGGAATTTAAATTGTGAATGGGGGAAATAGAGAACAGTGACTAAAATGATCCCCTCCCTTTGCAACCAATCCTACACCTTGCGGACACATGCATGTCACTTTCATAACCCTTCGTACCCTTCGTTGCTTGTAAATATTATGCAAATACTAAATGGTTAGAGGGGAAGAATCATCCAACACCTAGGGACAGTATTTTGCAATACTTCTCAGAAATAAACCATGTTGTATTTGTTTTACTACACCTCGAAAAAGTCAAAACATACCAATAAAATAAATCTAAAAGTTATCAAATTCATTACTTTGCCATGAGCCATACGCTAGTACCGTGCGGAAGTTTTTACTACTTTTGAAGTGTACTCTATCATATTTATCAGGTTCCAGCATCCAAAACATATAAGCAACTATAAGCAAACCGTGTATGCATTTCTTAAATAATTATGCACTACAAACAACAAAATCAGATTCATCGTCTGCAAAAATCCAAATACCTCTAATTTGGTCTCAATGCCAGAACAAAAAATGGAACCCTTTTTAAAAAAATCTACGGCATTATATTGTTGCAGACAGACAATGCACAAAATAATAAACAAAATAGAATATTTCAATCTCAGCACGAAACTAGTGCAATGGACAAAATTGTAATTTGAAAAGATTTCTACTGTTACCTGGCACACATCAATAATTCTTATATCGGATATTGTCTTATCGCTATAATGTCATGTAATAATAACGCCACTTATTACTCCAATTTCACCGTTTCAACATGACAGCTGTATATGTAAATAAGTCATAGAAACCTACTTACTGACTCAGTTTTCTGAAAATAAATTTTGTATCTTTAACCTTATTTTTCATTTCAAATATCATATAAATGGTGAATATAAAGAGGATGACATATTTACAATGTGTCCCAGAAAACACTTTACAATCTTGATTGAAGAGATTCATCAGGATCGGTAAATATCATGTTGTTAAGTTTCTTAAAACTGATCCAAAAGATTGAGCACTTACGTGGACGAAACAACACTTTACAATCTTTGTGTGTGAAATTGTTGGCTTCGACGATAGTCGGAAAGTGTGTTACAGAGAATGCATTCGTATTAATTCATACACCGGCGTCTCACCTAGCCAATCAGATTGGAAGAATGTAAAGTACGCGAAGTTCGATTGAAAATTCACAATGCACTGTGCTTGCTGTGTTTCGGTTTTCGTGACAGGCTTTTAGTGCATATGAATGTTTCTTTGTTTTTGTCGGGTGATTTAATTAGTTTAGTGAAGTTTTGGACTTTGATGGTCATATAAAAGCCTGATTTCTTTTCACAAAAGATGCAAAATTATTTTTGCTGTCATGTATGAATTAGATTACTGTAAACGCAATATTTTCGTGTTCAGTAATTTCCGAGCACGACCAATTTTGGACCATTTTGCGCATTTTTATTTTTGCGCACGTGAACATTGGCCGAGTATGGAATATCCTTTGCAACAAATACACATTATTTTTTGCGGTGCATTTATTTTTGTGCTAACCCCATTTTTAAATGCAAAAATAACTGTAGTGCAAAAAATACCACTTGTATAGTAATGATATGTCTGCTCATACAATGAGACAAAAATCAATGCACTTGCTGTAAATTTTGATTGCTGTCCAATGCACTCAGCCCCTACGAGCCTCGTGAATTGGACGCATCAAAATTGGCCGCGCTTGAATTGATTTTGTCTCATTTCACTCGCGACTTGAAATGCACATTTATTAACCTATAAATGAGGATGAACTTATTCTAATATTTGCTTCATTTCAATCATTAATCTGCCACTATGGAAGAGAAGTCCTGCTTTATCAAATATCTACACAAAGTTATACTTTGCATTGACTCAGATGTACTGTTGCTATGGTTACAGGCCAAGGTAACCTTTTGGTTACAGGCACTAATACATTATGGTGATATGGTCCTCTTTTTTGCCTGATACCATAGCAACAATCGATCTGAGACATTGTAAACTATTACTTTGTGTTGACACTTTTGCAAGAGGAACATTTTGAGACCATTTTGAACAAAATTACACAGTTTTGAAATTTTTGACTCCTATAGACCCAAGCACATGACCTCTATTATGACCTATCACATGTTTGGATATAACGCAAGACCTGTACATCAAAGGTGTGTAAAACTATACATTTTCCGTTTCCTTGTCGAGAGGAACACGTTGGATTGGTTTCAACAAGATTTGACCAAATTCCAAATTTCACCATCCGTTTTTGGAGCCATTTTTGTTTTATGCAAATTATCCGCTTTGAAACTTCTGTTTTCCTACATTTTTTATGTTGTTTGGGAGGTCACCAACAGTTAATTCCAGCTGAAAAACCGAGTGCTGCAATTTGTCTATGTTAAACAACAGATTTACTAGCCTACATTCCTATATGTAAAACATATGCTTATGCACTTCAAATAGTCCACCATTTTAATCTTTCCTCACATCCAGAGAACCAAAATACCTATTTTCTATCTGACTGCAAAATATAGGTTAACCTTGGCAAGTTTAATAGCTTGCTGATTGGATAAACTCATTCAGTTTCTTCTTACTCCATGAAATGTGTAAAAGTGATGTGGTTTAACCTGAATGAACTTAATTGCATCTTTGAATTATCCATGAGTAGCTTATATGGGGTGGAATTTTCTTCAGTGTAATTGTGGTGTCTTTACTTAGATACAAGATTACTACTGCATTAACTAGGTGCAAGATTCACACTTCTGTTAAATGTGTAGTTTTATAGACACATTGACTGTTACTTGCTTTTTAAAGGGGCATTAGACAAGGTCAGTATCATCCCCAAATCTGTTTCCAGACATTTCAAAATGTTACATCATTTGCAGTACTATAAGTGTAAGCGCTAATAATGGAAACATGCATGCATATTCAACCTCTCTCTATAAAAATATTTTAGATTTTTTTTTTTTTTCATAATCGTTGTTGACAACAAAAATACAGCCCCAGAATCAGTCAGGGATTCTTTCTAGCTAAAAAACTTAGTTTTGATAGAGGTGACCTTGAGGATGAAAAGTGGATCATGAATTGCCCCTTTAATCTCTTTCCTGACTTATTGCATCAACACACTTTTAGAGAATAGTTTCATACCAAATATCAACATGCAAAACAAAATTATACTTTTTGACGTTTCTGAAAGTTTGATCAAATTTTTCTTAATATTTGGTACTCCGTAGTTATCACCGAACATAGACACCATAAATCATGTACAGATAAATTGAGCTTGAACTTTGTTATTCTTGAAAACATTTGGAGGCAACCACCTAGCCAGTAAATAGTGAACTTAAAGGAGCCCTGTCCGATTGGGTCAACATTTTTTCAAACTTTCTGAGATTTTGGTACCAAAATATTCCTCATATTTTTCTCATTACCGATGTGAAATTTTACGGCTGAAACATGTCGCTTTTTGGAGATATAAGTGAAAATGTTATATATTATGGTAACCATAATATTATTTACACAGTAAAGTATAGGCAAATTGAAAATACAATATTGCTCATTAAATCAAAACGGTCGTTCCGATTTGACTCAAATTTGAAATTGAAGCATTTTAAAGGGTGATCTTTCATATGACAGTGAAAACTAAAATTCAAAAAATCGAACTATGTACCTTTAAGAATGTGATACACAAATTTGTCATGGTGTGTTATGTGATCAAAACTTCTGACTCGAACTGAAAAATTGAAATACTTGTGGATCATGCAGAGAAATGTCCGCTTTCCTGATGTGATAGATTATGTTGACAGTTACCATGGTAACGTGATGGCAGATGCTGATGAAGTAAATGTACAAAAACAGAGGCATAGTGATAATACAGTGCATGGCTGCCTAAAGATAATAAAACCCGGGAATAAAACCTATTATTGAATATTGGATTTTGCAAACATTAGAATTACCATTGTATCCCATCGTGGCAAAAGGATGCAGTTGTCGGCTCCTGCATGTTACTCTTTATAGCATATCTGAAGTATACAACTAGTATACATCAGATGTGCTAAAATGAGCTGCATGTAGGAGCCAACAACTGCATCCTTTTGCCTCGGCGGGACACATTTATACCACATTTAAAGTAAAATCAATGTAAACAATGTAACACATTTACACAAAATACATGAAAAAGGACAAATATAAACTATATGATCCAAATATTGTTTTCAAAAATCAAGTCCAATTATTTTTCTATTCAAATTATATGTTACTATCTCAACAAATAAAAAAGCATGAAAAACATTGTCACCAATCCAGCTATATCAATATCTATGATGTAAGGTGATGTAAACGTTTAATGTCTTCTACTTAAAATGGTTGATATCCATACACTACTTTTGTAGTCAGGGGGTTCCACTCCATGACCTCTGTGTCATTTGATAACATTAAAATGCTTGCTAAAAGGTGTTCACTTCTAATGTGTAGAAATCTAAAGGTATTTACCTTATATCAAAGTATTCTTTTTGATGTAAAATGAATGCCCCTCTTTTTATGATTATAAATCCTTTAATTTCACCTCATTATAGTTTTGGAGATGTGGCATAGAACATAAAAATAAATTGGTATACCTATTCTCTATTTCTTATGTATTTACATATCAGCCTCATCACCAGAGTTGCTTTCTTTTGCCTCTGGAGAGTAAACAAAAAGCAACCCAAGGGTCAAACCTCACAAAATGTATTTCAGAGGTCAAAATCAAAGAAAGAAAAGCCTAATAAAACAATACAAACAAATCTCTTTTTCACTTGTTTTTTCTTTAGTCGAATTTTCCATAAAACAACTCATGTAGTAAACAGTTCTCAACTGTAATGATGACCCCCTGAATCCTTTAGTACTTAGTCGTTTACTACTAGCCAAAATCATTATGAGCATTTCATTAAGCATTAAATATTGATTGTTTTGACTGCCGAATTCAACACCTTGAAGCTAATACATAATGTTGATGGGATCAGATAGTGAAGGCTGTAATGTATGGAAACATGCATCTGAACAGAATTCAAATATATAGTCAGTAACTAGTACCTCAAAGGGGTTTTGACACCTTCAACAGTTACAGTATTCTGTTCTCTCTCTGAATAAGGGACAATATATGCAATGCTATGCCTTCTAATTCAGTGATAGAATTGCATTTAAAAGCAGAAAGCACCAGGTCATTTCTACTCTATCTATAGAGATATCGTGTGGATTTAGTGTTTCAATTTACTAATGCGAGATGGCAATATAGTTTAGGTGTATTATAGAAGCGCTATGTTTGGGTGATATTGTATTGTTCTTTATCAAATGCATGCATTGAGGTGGGACAACGTGCTACGACCTGAGGCATAATGGTGAGTATATGTTGTAGATTACATTGAACAAGATTTACTTGTGTAATAAATTTTTTTATATACCTGTTGAATTCAACAACTAAAGTGGTCATAATGATATTTAAAAAGGCGTATTTAGGAGGTTGTTACTCCCATAGTACTTAGGTTTCATATGAAAAAGTTGGTTCAATTGAGTTGGTCATTGGATAAGCGATAAAAAGGGGGTCTATTATAGACTAGCAGTCGCTGTCCACCAACATATTCAGCCGCGGATCCAGGGGGGGGGGGAGCGGAAGGGGCGTGCGGCCCCCGTAAAATTGGCAAAATCCTACAAATCAGCCTAATTTGGCCAATTTTTTGTTATAAAAGCTGAAAAACACACCCTCCGCCCCCGTAAAATTAAGATCCCAGATCCGCGACTGATATTGGGGTGCCCCTCCCCAGAAGAGGTAGGAAATTGCCTGGTAAAATTTGAATCATTCTGTCCAGTGCTCCTTTAATGTGATTGTTACTTTAATTGATGAAATTACTTTTAGTGTAGTAACAGGTATTTATAGCATGCACAGTAACATTTCAAATGAATAATTTGAATGTTTCCAATTTTCTGTATGGTAAACGAAAGGCGGCTGCAATGCCAGTAACAGGTATTTATAGCATGCACAGTAACATTTCAAATGAATAATTTGAATGTTTCCAATTTTCTGTATGGTAAACGAAAGGCGGCTGCAATGCCATTATGCAGATTGGTCTTGGAGGAATTTATTAACAGAGAGCTGAGGATATTGGATATAAGCTTCAGCTGGCTTCCTGATAAAGATTTTTCACTGATGCTGGTTATCATGGATTTTGCACAGATTTTGAATTATTAGGGTTTATACTTTTATGCAAATAAGGTTATTTATGCAATGCAACAATTAGCTGTGTTAAGGGACCATTCACAAACACTTGTAAGGGGGTTGGCCTGATGCAAAAAAAAAAAATATCGTGGGAAAATTTTGGAGCCGCCCCCCCCCCCCTTTTTGACCTCAAAAAATTCAAGGGCCCCCATTTTTTGCGACAAAAATTAGTGGTCAACCCCATAGAAATACATGTAAACTCAATTTTTACTGGAAGTCGCCCCCCCCCCCCTTACGAGGGTGAAAATTTTAAGGGCCCCCTTTTTGCATCAGGCCACCCCTAACAAGTGTTTGTGAACGGTCCCTAAGTTACATTTATACACTAATGCACTTTTGAACCAGAATGGTAATTTGGTGATTTGACTTCAAGAAAATGGTTTTTGGTAATTTAGTAGATGTTACCAAAAGGTGTCCCAGTATGTGGCATATGAGCATATTCAGAAAGTCTGAACCTTTATATATTGGGATGATCTGGTAGTGATGGGGCTATCCCTTTAGATTGCACATCTAGAAAAATAAGTATTAGACCTAAAAACTTGTTTCATTCAACATATTTTGGGTGTAAAATTGTCAGTCATTACAAGCAAATTGTTTAAGAAGGTTTCTATAGTACAGAGTCAAAATAAGCATACTTCTAATGTAGTTTGATTAATAGAACCCTTGTTTTTTCGGGTGACACAAACCAATATGAGGGATTCAACTACTTAGTCCTGTGAGCCACTTTACTAAACTGCCCCGAAAAAAAGGGGCGAGATCAGTGGGCCATCTAGAACTCGGGAGATTTCTAGTATAGTCAGTGGTCGTTATGGATAATAATGTGATGGTGGATTTGCACCCGCGTAAACAGGATTGCATACCCCCGGGGTGCGCAATAACTCCTAGTCAAAAACGGCGACGGTCCAGAGGGCCGCTAGGGCACTTGTCTATATCGGACGGACCACCATATGTATTATTAGCAGTAATTAGGACTACTGCGCCCTTTTTTTCGTTGTTTTACGATTGGTTTTATTTCTATTTTCTTTTATCCATTTTTATTTGTTGTAGACCCCCAGCGTGCGCGCCCCTTTTGCACCCCCTGGCTACGCCAATGATTTGTATGCGGATATTATCCTTGAAAGAACAAAGGTCCTATGGATCGGACTACTCCTAATGTTTGAGGACCTGAGATGAAACATGAGTTTTTTATGTGGGTTAACCCTTAAACATTCAAGTATCCATTGTGTATAAATCTCCAAATTGTATTAAAGATCCCATCGGTCCATCATCAGGAGATGATTTTACACAAATGCAAAAATATGAGGTATTATTACAAATCTAGGCAATGGTAAAGCACTTTGCAGTTTGTAATGACAACAAGATGTTTCACTCATCATTGGGTGTTATCAGATCAGCTGGGTCCAACCTGTTTGTTGCTTTAGTCTGATATGTAGTTTGTCAAAAATTGGGTCTCAACCAAGGAATGTTAGGCAATGTTTTAGAGTTTTCATCTATGTCAGATTCCATTTCCAAAATTGATGTTTGTGCATATCAACCTGCAAAAAGCCTATTTTTGGACAGAATTTAAAGGGGGCGCACCATTTGATTCCCAGGGGGGGGGGGGCATGGAGTTTTTTAGAAAAAAGGTGGCGAAAAAAAAAATCTTGACCCAAAGATGAGTAAGAAAAAAAAACCTTTACCCAATTACTTCAAGATAAAGAAAAACATTAAAAAAATGTAATAAAAAAATTTGCCGGCGAAGGCGGCGATAAAAACACAAACTTGACTCGACCCCCAAACTTCCATGCCCCCCTGAAAATCAAATGGTGCGCCCCTTATGTAAATGTATAGCAAAGTGCTATTTTGAGCTCTAGCAAACAAAAACAATACAAGCACACAAAAACTAGGTTGAAAAGGTTTTTTTTTTCGTTATGGTAAAAAGTTGCAAATTTTGTAGTGTTCAACTTTTGAAGGGAAAAGTGTGTGTCTTTCTCACAATTTAGATCAAATCTGTCCTTTTTAACCACTTCTGTATTTGAAATTATGTATCAATTGGCAACATGAGATGTGCATTATGGACACATTACATACATATGCATTTGTCTTGTGCTAGGTTTATGCACTAAGGCCTAAAAAGATTGTTTGATTGGCGTAACCCGACCAACCCTATTTTTACCCCCGACTCTAAATATTTTTTTTGAGCATGGTAAAAACCTCCAAATCCCAACTTCGATGGGAATCAATTCATGAGGACCCGAGATATGGCTTACAGATAAACCCTTTCATTAAAACTAATACAAAAAATCCCATTAAAAGCAAGGCATGATGGGAAGGTGCTGGCATGATGGGAAGGTTCTCATTCACATGATGAACTGCATATCTGCAACCCCAAGAAGCAAAATAAAACAATTTTGTTGAATATTTATTAGTATTTAATAATTTAATATTTTAACAATCGATCAATATGTCACTAATACCAAAATGCTATCCTTGTAAATCACATTGCCCAAATCTAATAACTAAAACATTAAAATGGTATAATTATACCCAAATGTGTGATTTGCGAATTGCCATGTGTTCCCTATTAAATACATTTTAATATGTTAACTGTCAGAAATGTCATCATCTTTGCTAGAGTGTCGGGTTCCTAAATCACAATTACCCAAATAAAAATCGTTATGAATTTGACATGTTAGTTATACCCAAATGTCTGATTTACATGTCATATTCACCCCAAATTGATCAATTTTGAATGCTCTAATTATATAAGTTTGCATGCTGTTAGCCTAACCACCTAAATCTCAAATCCCCAGTTACTATATTCTTATACACAATAAATGTACCAGAACCAATATTGTAAATTACCTTTTAAAGACTCATTGTCACAACTGAGATAAAGTCTTATTTACAAATGTAGTTATATATGATATTATGTTTGTAAAATACACTGCCGCCGGAAAGTATTTCAGCATAATTAAGAATGTTAAGAAACTTTTTTTAAAATATAAAACAACCTATAATCATCAAAGATTCTTGCTTGTATAGGTGACTTATTTATTCAATGTATATATAAATCAATGTGTCTTCTGATATTGATCTTCCATTACCATAAAAATGGCTGATTTCATGGGCCACATACAAATACACTGCACTTTTTACTTTTTTAATATTTGTATTTGCAGTGTATTTTACATTGCATTTTACATTGCAAGTACAAATCTCATTAGAATGTAACTTATTAATTATTCATAACCTTATTATTTTAGGTTATAAGACACGACCAAATGTTTGGTAGGGAATAGAGTATAGCCTAACCCTAAATAAGGGTCAAATTATAGTTCTTTTTGAGCTACCAAATATTTTGTGTAACAAGTCTTTGTTATCTTATAATCTAGTAATATAATTCCAATGCATCTTCTAATCAATAACGGATAATTGGTGTTGTAAATCACCAAACATTTTCACCAAATACTCCTCAATGTGGTAGTATTGATTTTTCAAGCCTCCGTTATTAATAGAAAATACATTGGAACTATATATCAGATTATAAGATAACAAAGACTTGTGAGTATTTTCACCACCAAATCTCCATTATTACTGTAAAAGATAAAAGCTGATAATAGAAAATGGTTAGGTCCTAAAACATTTAGATATCTCAGATCAGAAAAATTGGATAACAATATTGAAGGTATAGAAAACAAAAAATATTTCATAAACTGTAATTTGATAACCATCATATTGAAATTGAAATTTATTTTTTCATGACAATATGTGTGTAGGGGCTGAAATTGCAGAAATATAAAGATATTTACTTCAACAAAATCATTTGTAAAGGATATTGCATCCATATAGGGTTTTAACAAAAAATTCTTTGGTTTAAATTAGATAGTTTTTAATATTTTGACTCAACCTAGATCTGTCACACATGGGATATTTGTTACATTTTTAAATGCAATGTTTTACCCTATCTTCTGGTTTACTGATAAAAGAAGTTGACTTTTTTAAACAATATTTTTGTTCCAGATTTTGGAATACTGATAAAAAATACTCATTCCATCAACACAAGTGCTAGTAAGACCAGTATGTTTTATATCATAATCAAAATAACTAAGGCCAAAAAAAAGAGAACTCTGTCTCAGCTTCCTTAGGTTCAAAACCCTAAGCACTACAAAAAAAAAATAAGTCAAAAAGGCTATGCGCTACGCGGAAATCTTTATTTATTTACGTTTTTAGGTCACTATTTTTTCTTCAGCCGCAAATTTCCCCCCCTTTTTTATCTCTCGATGTAAGAAAAAGAAAAGGGAAAAAAAATCTCCTGAAAACCTAAAAAAAAAAGAAATGCGGTAAAATTAGATGGAAGCTGAGACAGAGTTCTTTTTTTTCTTTTGCCTGATTTTGTGTGTAGAATGAGAATATGGAATTTTTGAAATGTTTCACAAAATAATATGATATAAGCAATATATCTAGAAAACTGCCATTTGGTCTTTGATTTTGACCAGAGTTGTAACAGAGATTTTGCAAGTATATTTACCAATGCTTGGATGATACTAGGCAGACTTCACCATTTAGACCATTCGGCCGAGCATCTTTTGCGTATTTAATATGTGACTGAAGCAACAGCATGGTAATGCCATATCTTTCATGAAATGCTAACCTACTGCATGTTTATAAGAACAATATGTAAATATAAATATTACTCAGTTGCATACTGATAAATTTGTAAATTTGGCACCTGTTGAAACTAACTTTTATTCTCAAGAATCTAGACTTTTGTTTTTAATGTAAACTATTCAGTAAAAAATTTGTCTAGACAGTAATGAGAAATAATAAATACATTTTACATGAATTATTAAAATGGTACTTCTGAAGAGTTAAAATTATAAAAATAAGATTAAAAGATAAGAGCTTTTTCATAGTCATATTGTGGTTGCTTACGTGAAAGTGTTTATATATAAACGTCCCAAAAGTTAATATGCGATGCGGCACATCGAAAGGGAACATTTTGTGGTAAAATTAATAACCGGCTTAAGTTGGAAATGAGTGAAAAGGGTCAGGAAGTCGTTTTTTAGGTATGGTAATTTTGTGTGTCTTTAGATTTTGTATTTTCAAGAAGTTTGTTTAGTATGAAAAAGTATTAGAAATGTTGATATTTCCTTGACCATGTTACATCTATTTCTTCATCAAAAATATCTGTGGGGCAGTCACCTAAGCACTAAATTCTGACAATTTCTAACACTTCTGAATTTGAATTAGCAGTTTTTATGTATACATGTATTTTAAACACTTTCAAAGATCACAACTTGTAAAGCTTGTTTAATAAATCTAACATCAGAAACATCAGCTGCTATTGTATTTGAAGTGGTACTTGTAATTTCAATAACCCACCAGCATTGTTTAGAATTCATGTGACATTATGAATTTCAAACCTGTTTTACTTGGAACTTGGAAGTGTGATTGCCATAATCTGATCTTTGTTATGTTCTTGGCTCTTGCTTTTGAACAAAAAATTGGATTGACACAAATTTGATACAATATCAAATAAGAATACCAGTAAGACATCGTTGACTTTTGGACCCAAGATGTATGTTTCGAAGTTGTGCATCACATATAGGACAGGTTTCAAATCATGATTGCAATGATATGCAAAATCAAGTCACTTATCAGTGATTTGTTGTGATAGGTTGTATCAAGTACCCATTAAAGATATTAATAGGCGACATCGACGAAGTTATTACAGAAGGCGCCATAGCTTCTAACCACACTCGATCACCTCGTTTCAAATGCAGGATTGCCGTCTGACTAGCTTGCTCCAGCAAGGTCCCACGACCAATAAACAGTGCCGCCTTTGTATGGCCATTATTCTTTAAGCTGACTTTCAGCGGGGTGCTGGATCGGGCCCAGAATGTAAAGGAGAAGTAGTATAGGCCTGGAATTTGGCAGTGGAAGTAGCCTTTTGTGTGTTCAAAGGAGTTGGTCAGATCAAGTTCTTCTTTGTCGTACGTGATGTTTCTGGCGCCTGATGGGACGGTGAGACCCTTCAGTCTATGAGCTGAAAATGCCACTGGTCGGGGATCTGATGATGAATCTGTGGGATAAAGAGGACGGATTAGATTATTAGTTATGCGATTATGTCACTGCATTCAATATTGTAGTAATCAATAACCATATTTATATATTATATCAGCCGATATTGGTCATTATTATGTTCTGAGCTGACCGATTTCCAAAAATATCGGTCAGGGATATCGGACAGAAAACAAAATGTCAGATTTAGAACATAATAATGATAAAATTGGATGGATTTTTTCGCATGATACTCAAAGATATTGGTCTCGCTATGAGTTTTAGAAATATCGAGCTCGACGCTGCGCGTCTCGCACGATATTTCGTAAAACTCATAGCTCGACCAATATCTTTTTGTATCATGCTCAATCCATCCAATTTTATATCACTCTTGGATGAGACACCGAACTCTTATTAAATTGTTTTATCATTATCCTAACAGTAGAACTTGCGCATATAATCACATTGTGAAAACGCATTTATGGCACACCACATTAAAACATAGCTGTTGACTGCCTTTGACAAAATACACGTTTTGTGTATTGGAAAAAAAAGAAGCTTTTTCTTGTATCTTTAAACATGCTTGCCTGCAAACTTGTACCTGTTCCATACATTATTTGTCACATTTGTTTGTTGATTTGTACAAAATTGTGTTGACATTCAGTGAGTTGAATTCATTTTATAAGAAAGCTGGAGTATTCTAATGGAACAGCATGAGACTTTTAAGTACTTTTCAAAATATGCACACTCTTAAAAGAGTGTGCATATTTTGTGAGTTGTAGCCCCTGCTAGGACCTACAGGTTGTTGTTTGTGTTCAAATTTAAACAAATTGATCGATTTGTTCACGTGAGTTATTGCGGCTTATATTCTTTTTGTAACTAATTTCACCCTTCAAATAGTAATCAAAATAGAATCAAAACTTGGAAAATTCTTCACCACTATTTGCTTGATTTCAAAGATCAAAGGGCAGCATGGTCTGAGTTTTTATGTTGATGACATCATATCTTCCAGTTACTAGCTTAAATTTAAAGGGTCTATCCATGATTGGGTAAGGGTTTAATAATTTATGAGAGAACTATATTTGTGTGTTGTTATAGAGGGTGTAAGGTTAAGGGTAGATAGCAGATTCTGTGCATTTTTCATACTGGCATGGATAATTGACAAAACAACTATTGTATTAATCTTACCGTACAAAAGAGACCTGTCAAACAAATTAGATGATAGTCTGTTGTATTTTACAAAGCAAACTAGCCAAGACTATTTGCTTTTGCTTTGGTAAGCAGAAAAGAATTATCTACACTCCAGTGAAAAGAATAAGTAGTCATCATTTATTGGGTTAACAAAATATTTTACAAATGCTTACAAAATGCATTGTTATGCATTTCCTACACATTTGAACTAGGCTAATGGAAATATACTACCTAACTTCTTTGAGTATATATAAATAGTTAGTCAACTTGAAGATACATGGTCCGATTTTTTAAAATTTTAGTTTTCACTCTCTTAAGTTTCAATTTCAAATCTCAATTAAATCAGAATACTGTAAAACAAGAAATATTTGCTAGCAATTTAATTTCGCTAATTTCGCTAATACCCCAAAATCGCAAAATTAATTTGCCGCTAATATTAATAATGTACAATGATTTCAATGGCATGCTGATGCAATTAGCGAAATTAAAATGCCGCCAAAAAACCCAGATTCTGAAATTCGCAAAATTTTCTTTCCGCAAATATTTCTTGTTTTACAGTAACCGTTTTGATTTTATGAGCAATTTTATTTTCCCCTTGCCTATACTTTACCGTGTCAGTTATTTTATGGTTACCACTATTTAACACATTTTCACTTGTATCTCTGAAACGTGACATGTTTCAGCCATTAAATTTCACATGGGTAATGAGAAAAATATGAGGGATATTTTGGTACCAAAATATCAGAAAGTGTATAAAAATGTTGACTAAATCGGACAGGGCTTATATTTATGTGGATTTATTCAATGAGATAATGTGGAAAAAGTACCGACTTTGGAATAGCAAATCCTGACAGGATCATGGCTTGAGTCTTTGAATTGACCAGTGAGTTTCACATCTTATGTGTAGGTTTCATTAGTTATGGAAGAAACACTTCATTGCAATGAACTAAGATTAGCATGTAGGGGCAAATGATAAACACCTGTATTGGAAACTTTTGGTTTCGAATCCCACATCCTTGATGAGATTATAATACAGAATCAGACTAAAGTAAAGTCACAAGATCTCAATTATTATATGAAGACCAAGAAATATAGCTAGCTGTGTGTCAAGTAAGTTTTAAAATGTTTTAAAAAGTTGGTTCAAATTTCAATATAATTTTTCAGTAGATTAGATCCCAATAATGGTATTTTTCTCCGAACACAAAAGCATCAAAATTCTGTTGCTCAATTTTTGTTGTCCTACTTTCATTATAATAGTTTAGAAATGTTCAGCTGGTTTATTCAAATGTCTTTGGCATTCACCACATGTCTTGGTTTTTCTTTCTCCCACTTTGCCCATCAAATGTGACATTTTGATACCAATGAAAGTTCACATTTTTCTCATAACCCTGTGTAAATATTTAGCCCCAAATTATATATATGTGACGCGTTACATCAAAAGGTACAAGTTGTCGGCAAGGCCGATTTTGAGCTCATTTTAAACTTTTTCTCAGAAGTGTGCTTTTTAAATCCGTCAATGTTGTCATTTTTTAATTTGTCATAGCTCGGTCACCGAATGGCCGAAGCCTTTAATTTTGGTATCATTTTAAAGCTGATTAAACAGGCTTCCCAGTGATACCAAAAACTCAATTTTGATTTTTGGACCCAACATGTACCTTTTGATGTAACGCGTCACATATAAATGTTTTATGAAGTGAAATGGTCAAAATAATCTTTATTTATCGGAAAATGAGGAAAACTGAAATACATATAATGGTTTCTTAGATTAGACAGACTTTGTCTTGTATCATCATAGCGGCTTCAGTATTGTTCACCCAATTTCAAAATTGTAATAATGTAGGTAATGGGTTTATATAAAACATGTTAAATTTGTGCCCTAAACAATACAAAACAGATATTTTTGAATTTTTATAAAACCTAGTTGTCCTCAATGAAATCAATAAAAGTACTTTTTTTCATGTCAAATGCATATCAAGGCTTTAACAGAAATACCTAAAAATATGACAGTGTATGTCTAATGTAATGTTGTTTCAATGAGGGAAAGAAACACCCTGTGGGAAATCAAAGCAACCATGACAGCACCAGGAGAAAGATCACCTCATTACATGGGGAGATGTTTCAATATTTATCGTGCAAAATTTTGTACTTTTATGGGTTCATTTGTCCCAAAATGGCACACATTTGAGTATGTTACAAAAAAACTCCCATAAAATATGATGCACCAAATTTTTGTAAATTTTATGCAATATTTGTTTAAAAGGGTAGAATTATGGAATACCTTTTAATATCTGACCACAAACTGATTTGCCCCTGGGAAAATTGTCTTACCCCCTGCTTGAACACCCAAATGAGAATGTTTGGTTTTATGCCTTCATTTTAGGAGTGCACCTAGTAACTCATGACAACACTCATTGATATATTATGAGTGCCCTAAGAAGAGGGTGCTTCATAGTCTCATGAGATTGCAGTGTGTCGTTCACCTCGATTGCGTACCTGTGATTTCTTGTTATGTATTCATATTCACATGGTGTTTTGTCATGTGCTAAAGCCATTATTTTGTCATGCTCCCATCATGGAATGAATGCACAATATTTCGGCATGTGAGTGCAAGAAAGTCATATCAGTATAATGGCTGCCATATGTTTTATTTTATACCTTGTCAATAGAATGTGAAAATCCCTTAAATTTCTCCAATATGTCAGTGGTTCTTGAAATGGTTCTTCATGGGATACTGACCCAAAACTAGCCATTATACAGTGTGCAATCCAAATTGTTAACAAAATGGTAGCTATTGCAGATACGACTTTATTGCACTCACATGACGATCATGCTTTCTGGTTGAATATTTTGTTTTGCGAGTTTGACATGAATAGAAAGCAAATTTTCTACATTACAGCTATTCGGGTGATAGCTGATTTTTTTCTACACGACTGTGACAATTATCTGAGTGATCACCAAATTTCATCTCTAGTTGAAAGACAATTTTTTGACGTAAACATAGATGATGGGCTATGTATGTAAATTTTAGTTGTATGTCTTGGTAATTGAAAGGCTATGTATGTAAACCGAGAAATTTTAAAGGGTATCATATTGACCTCATGTTGACCTCTATATTAAAGGAATTTGATTTGTTTTATACAAAATTAAGATTTTGGTTTCGAATGAAAAATCACCATGTCAGGGGTTTTGGTATCATGTTTCAGTAGAATCTATTAAACCATTCGATTTTTGAGCAATTTTAAAATTACTCAGTTACCTCGTGTGGTCTAGTGGAAAAATGCAGGACTCCGAATCAGTAGGTTGTGAGTTCGAGCCCCGCTTCGGCCAACGGGTTATGTCCTTGGGCAAGGCATTTAATCCTCATTGCTTCGTCTACCCGAGCGTTATTGGGAAGCTGTTATGGGAAACATTACAATCTAAGTGCAGATAGGGTGCGCGCTTGGCCAGCGACTCCTAGGTGAATGCGAAATGATTGTGACGGTTTCCTGATGGCAGCGTAATAATGGGCAACAGCGCTTTGAAACAGTTGTATAAGGCGCTCAATAAATGTTGTGTATTATTATTATTATTATTATTATACTTCACTATGAGTACAATTTTTTTATTTCAAGATATACAAACTCCAACTAGCTATCAAACTTTTTTTGAAAACAAGTATTACAACAACCACATTGCATGCAAGACAATTAGAATCCAGTCAATACTAAATCTCACTTTTAATTTCCTTAATGTTTACCGAGTATAATTTTTTTAAAATATTATCAAATTGTAATCAATGACCACTTAAAAGTGAACATAATAAACGGGAGCTTAAGCATACATGTTTCCTAGCAGTTATAAAGACACTAGTTTTGTACTGACCTTGAGATGTAAAATCGGGTGGTCCTTGAATTGAACCTTGTGGAGCACCATGAGGGAGGTACACATTAATTTCCTGTGTGTTGCCAGTTTGTTGTGGAGCAGGTTGCCACTGTTGTGGAATTTTGTTGGCATCGTTACTTTCCAAAGAATCTCGGTGATTTGGGTATCTCATTCGAGCTTGGATTGCTACTACATTACATGGATTCCAAAATAAAGATGCCAATATTATTATGATAGTTGAAGTTATAGATGTGCTTGTTGTGACAGCCATTTTGTTTTTTTAGTTCTCTTATTGGCTATTACCAGTCCTGGGTATATATCCAATGCAAAATTTATCCCCTCAAGATTATGTGTAGAAATAGTTTCTGAAGAAAAAAGAAAAGAATACATTTATTGTGACATACCTACTTCTAGACTACAAGAGAAACTGCAGGCCCAAGAAGAAAATGCAAAAGAACAAGAATTATATACATCCCTACTTTACTAAATGTTACATGTTAGGCACTACACTCACTGTGTTTTCAAAAATTAAGTTTTTCAGTTTGTGTTTTTTAGCCAACGCTTGTTGTTATACTGCTTTGCATAAAGGCCAAGTTGTTTACGCATCTATGTATGTGACATGATTAGTTGAAATACAGTATTGAAACACTGCAATTTGCAGGGAAACTTAATTCACACACACAAAATGAAAATCTGACCCCTTCATAATGTGTAGTGGATTTTGTTTCCTCCATGGGCCTAGTGGAGCTTGCATTTTGATTTTCATAGTCATCTGGAACTGAATAAAGGCGAAGTAAAAGATTTTTCACTCTCAAGAGTATTGGATGAGTTAAAATTAATGTTTAAAAATACAGTCATACTAAAGATTTAAACATGGTAAAAGACCATTTATGAAAGTAATACAGGATTTTCTGGTTTATTTTTCAAGATGAATACAATGACATAAAAAAGGATTAGATTTCAGAATGATGTTATAATTTTTGGATGATTAATTGTTATATAATAGAAACTTACCAGAAATAAGTATTATTCCATATGAAAGTAGGTTCTCTTCTGAACTCCTGAAACTTTTCATCAGACAGTAGTTAAATAATCTAAGTTTGTAATAGGTGATATAGGTGCAGTGTATTAAGTATGGAATAATTTAGAGTTAAGGAGTTGGCAAGTTATGGCATGTTGAGTTCTTAGGTAAGTTGAGTCATGAGTTGTATCAAACAATGTTTGTTGCAAACATAAATACTTTTGAATTATTTGTATCTGAACTTATTCCTTTTAGTACATCTTGTTATATCTTCACATAAAATTTACCCCAACAATTTATACGAGGTCAACTCACCCTTTCGTAACTCTCTTTTTTTTTGTCATCCTAATAATAGACCAATTTCTTATCAGCCAATCATGAACAATCATCTTTAAAGCTATTCCATTTTGCTAACGGGGTTTTCTGTGCACATTGTAAGGGGGGGAAAAGTGCTATGAACCTGAGAAAACTTGTCGGTTGTGGTATTAGTTTCTTCAGTTGTAAAGGCACTTGTTTTTGCTCGTGATCGAGTTTGTTTTGCAAGTGATTGTTGGATCATGGGGAGACTTTATTTTTTGTTTACATTTTCAGCAAATCAAAGGGCTTGTTGTAAAAAGATCATGGTACCTTTTAAAGTATTGAACTCTATATAAGGTCTTTATAATGGTGTGTTGTAATTCATGTACCACTTTTTGTAATAGAGTATTTGAAAGTGATAAGTGTTTGAGTAGTATAGAATTCATTTGCAGGAACTGTAAAAGGGCATCAAATATGTTGAGATACTAGAAGTTTTGAAGCAAGGATAGTATTTCTGGCTTATTTGTTCATAAAGTTGATATTCCATCATGTTATAAAGTCAGAAATAATGTTTTGAGATGTAAAAATCCTAAATCCCAAAACGATTGTGATTGTTTTTTTTCAGTTAATGGTGTAATATTCAATGTATACATCAAAAGTCTGTAATTTGAGTTGATTGAGAGCTGTTTCATGTCGATGATTTAAATGCCCATGTATGAATTTTGAACAGATTTGCCTTTATATGTTCTTAGCGCCAAAATTAAATCCTCAAGACGTTATCATATATATCTTAAATGGTTTGCAGACCCTGTACCAATGTTGGTGAATACGAAATTCGAGCCCAATTGTCTGAAACCATAAAAGGCGACAACATGATCCCAGAACATTGAACATTTATATCCCATGTTGGTATTTTCATGCATTTCTGAGTGGCTTTTAAGTGGATATATAAGCGCAGAAGTAGGTCAGACTGTTTAGCCTTTGATTTTTCCCAGGATCGAAACAACCTTTAAAAGTATGTTTGGAGTTCAGAGTGAGAATGTGCCTTCCCCCTTTTTTGAAGGAACTAAAGACATTCAAAGGCTGAGATTTTACAAGATTTGCCAAATTCAGACAAGTTTTAGCAAAAGTGATTTGGTAGGTTGTGTGTGGGATTAAACTCAATTACCAAGTATCTCATCCTATCCACTGTATGAGGATTGGCAAGGGTGGTTGCTATGGTTACTTCTTAGTTTAAACAAAACTTAAAATGTCACCCATCAATCAGAGATATTTTTCCTTATATGGAATATTCAGACTAACGTTAATACTTAATTTTCTCAACTATTCTCACTTGGATCTTTGTATTTGTAAATATAGTGGTTAAGGGTAAGGCCCCCATTTTTCAGTGATACGGAAAACAGACAAAAGTCCCGGAAACAGCCTGTGTAATGGGGATAATGGAAAATCATGTAATGCTGAGGAAAGAACCTTTAACTCAGTAGTAATTTTAGAAAATAGGCAAAAGTATCTAAATGTCAAAATTCAAGTAATGAATACCATTATCAAGCATGAAAGCCACGTTTTATCACCCTAGCCAACTCACCTCCATTGTCTTTCTCACTAACATTTTGACTATGGCTGCAACATTTTACTGACTCGGAGGCTGACCGGGCTACCCAAGTAAGGCATATTATATTCATGATTTTGTGTGGCGCAGAAAATCACAGAAACTAGACTATTTTAAAAACACAATTTTGAGTTTGTAAAACAGAAAAATGGAGGCTTTAGTTTAGCGCAGTGCTTAGTTTCTGGTGGTGGCAGCAAGGAAAAGAAGATATCAGGACCTGTCCAACATGTCTTGCTTGCATTAAAAATTTATACAACTTATAATAATAATAATAAAAGGATAGCAAAAGTAGCATACCTCATCCAATTTTGCATTTCAGATATATTCTATCACTAATATCTTTTATTACAACTTGTTCAAAAATCACATAGGAAGCAAGGCATAATAGAAAGGGCAGGGTATTCAAGTGATATATAAAATAATAAATTAGATGTGCTGGTTTTCTGCCAGATCTCCTGATTTCACCTCAAAATGTGCACAGCAGCTTTGAGACAAACTATTTTTTTGATTTGGCCTTATGAACACCCATTCTCCTCATTTTGCTCAGTCTTTATAGACATTTAGCAAATTTGATTACTGCATATTGATGGGTCATCGTACTTGAACTTGATGTTGATTTTGCTCCTGGTTCCTGTGAAGAATTTAATTGCCTCCTCTGGCCACCTGTTTGCTGGATCAACACAAACCAAATCAAAGACAAAATGCAGTATGTGTCAATATAAAGTGTGGTAGATACTTCCAGTAAACATCCAATTTGTTTTTTATCCAATCTTATGCTATGCTAGAACGTTGTATGTGCATATGATTGATATAGTAGATAACCCTGGGGGCGCTCAAAGAAAAAAGTGGTACGCATGCTCATCAGAAAAAACGATGAAAAAGGGTCAAATTTTGCCCCATTGGCATCATCGATGTCTTTAAAGAAAAGGGTACCTTTTCAGGGTAACTTTCGACATTAAGGGTCGTCTTTTTACGATATATTCTACTTTAGGGTCACCTTTTCGCCAGCTATTCTAAAATTCCAAGAAATAACAATGGAAACAGCTTCCAATGTATTATTCATGTTTTTATGGCAGAAAATAGAGCGTTGTTGCACCGTTATATTTTTAAAGGTCCATTTCAGTGTTGATATACTCCATGTTACATATTACGACATCGCGACATTTAGGGGTATGATTTTAAATATTTTACGACATTAAGGGTTGGAATAATTTTGCTGTACATGATTTTGACATTTAGGGTCCGATTTTGAGGTGCTCGTCATGCGTACCATTTTCTTCTTCGAGCGGCCCCCGGGGTAGATAATCAAAAAGATTGAAGGCAAAAGAAAGCAGCTAGCATGTAATTTGATTTGCATATTATACTGCATTCTTTCTTAGCAAGGCCGAAATGGAGAGTTGTAGGCTATAAATTGATGTCTTATTAGAGAAATGCAAAAATCAAAACAAACTTGATTGTGCTGGTGTGCTTGGAGAAAGATTTGAATGGTGGAAAATCTGGAGATGCAAAAGGAATCTGGGGAGAGGGTAGGAATTCTTCAAAACAATTTGAATGGAGGATTCATAAAAATATACAAAGGAATGCTAACCCATATCTCTATACGGAATCTATACATACCATATTCAACCATCCAATTCAACTGTTTGCCTCTGACAAACCATTTAAATCAACCATATACCCTCACTTTGAATTTTTTTTCTAAAGCATTATACTTTTCGATTGCATTATTTTAAGTGTTTTTATATTAAGTGACTCATTCTTAAAAGCACCAAAGAACTTTTGAGCATCCCTGTATATATTTTGTATATATTTGTATATATATGGGGGGGGGGGGGGGGGGGGGTTGTATCATTTTTTAGTGTTGCACCCAATCTTTTGCCATAAGGGGAGCGTGGCTGACAGGTTAGAGCATACAGAGGTTGTGGGTTTGAGTCCCGGGCACAGCAGTTTTCATCTTCTTGTTTCCTTGGGCAAGAAACTTTACTTGCTCTGTGGTTCGGAAGTCACGTTAAGATAGGGTCTCATGTTGTACGAAAAGACTCCTTCATGGGGTAGGCCCTATGCATATCATGCAAGTACAGTGTATATTGATTGATTGCTTGCTTGCTTGCTTGCTTGCTTGCTTGCTTGCTTGCTTGCTTGCTTGCTTGCTTGCTTGCTTGCTTGATTGATTGATACCCAGTTCTTTGTTGTTTGATGTTGGAATTTAATTCCTTAATCATGAAAACCAAGCGATTATTTTGTTAGTATACTCAAGATTAAAGAAACTTAGAAATGAACTCTTTGCAAAGAACCCTGAAAAGTTTCAACTAGAGCTATAAAAAAAGCTAATTTTGTCGTGAATTTTTTTTTTTGACTGTGTACATGTATACCAGCTTGAAACTGAAACAATGGTCGGGAGACAAATAATTGTTAGGTTATAAAATTGCATTTTTAATCCATTAACGACATGCTGTTTTGCAGTAACATGCTTCATAGCTAGCAATTAGTAACCTATCAATCCCGGATTTCAATGTAATAGAATGGCCGTAACCAAATCACATGCGAAAAATAGATTTTCAATGCGCTCAATTTCCACATATTTTTCCAATTTATGAACTTGCATTTTGTAGCTACTGGAAAGATGTAGAATCTATTTTGAAACCAAGGAAAATATATTGAAAATTCTGAATAGATTTGTAATTGTTATTAAAAGCATTTAAATGTGGCTTATGATGGGATGGCCGTAGTTTGATTAAAATGTCACTTAGTTTAGGTCTGATTGCACAAATTGATTTCTGAGCTCCGTTCATCACAAAAATAATAGCTGCACCATCTGTGACTATTTAATATCACCAATTGTTTCAACTTCGCTTCGTTTAGAATTGATCCCAGAACAAGAAAACAAATTGATTGAATGTAGCATTATATGTTTGAATTTTGTGATAGAGTCTGTGAACAAGACTAGAAAATTGAGGAAGCTTTAGTATTTTTCTGTAATAAGAGGAAGGGCAAAAAGTCCATGTCTATTTTGTGCTCATACCAGGACTATGCTGTAGAGCTGTTGTAATTGGTAAGTTTTTGTTAATTTTCATGCTTTTTGACATTTTTTCTCAATTTTGTGACATTTTTAAATTTCTCAAACATGTTTTCATTGATTGGTTTTAGCAGGGTCAGTGTTAATGGGTATGATCCATTGAATTGTATTTGTTTTTACCTGACATGATTTTTTCCTGATGATGAGAGACATTTTTTTTCATTGTATTTAGAATTCCATAGCCATTTTGGATGCTAAACACTTAACCTACAATATGTAGTATTTCGAGGGTTGAGAGCACAAAGGCGGTATCTGCTTTTTAACAATCCCAAGGACAACAGATTTCAAGACCCAATGGATCTTACAAGATGAAGGATCTTATACACATGTGTAATAGAATGTTCATCTTGGAAGCACCATCAGGTACAGGCAAAATAAAGTTAATACGTTTCTACGATACTCACCATTTAATATTCCGTAATATTTTCGGAGAAACCCTTCTCCGTCCTCAGTGGTTGTTAGCTGAATGATGACTGATGAATCCTATACTACTGGACGTAGGTGGCGTCCTATTAGGTGTCATCAGTCATCATTCAGCTAACAACCGCTGAGGACGGAGAAGGGTTTCTCCGAAAATATTACGGAATATTAAATGGTGAGTGTCGTAGAAACGTATTAACTTTATTTTGATGTCTTCAACCAACACGTATAAATCTCTTCATTCCCGTCTTGAAACCTGTTGTTCTAGGGATTGTTACCTTGCAAATACTGCATTTGTGTTCTAAACCCTGATCTGATATATTGCATGTTAGTTAGGTCCCTTAACGAAAAAGTCGTTACAGAAATGACAAATCTTCCATTTTTGGCACAGATGTTCATTTCACCATGCGATTTTCGAAACAAACTGGCTCCAAAAAAATCGAGCTATTTTTGGGTCAAAAAATCAATGTTTTGGTAAAAAAAGTGATTTTTGCTATTTTCGT